>CM077644.1:232902461-233147461 GCA_039707465.1 Rhabdophis nuchalis | reverse complement strand
GGCTACAGTGCTAGGCTACGTGCTTAGCATGCAAGAAAGCCCCGGTTCGAATCCCAGTAAGGGGTATGGCCAGCTGATGAGAGCTAATAAGCTCGAAATAGATCTATCCTGGTCTCTTCCAATTAATTTATTGATCAGCTCATAAAACTAACATATATATATATATATATATATGTTTTCGTAGGTTTTCACGGGTATAGGTATGTAGATTTTGGTTTATTCGGGTCTTTTCCCGTGTAAAATTAAAGGTGTTTTTGCAACGTTTCGATGGGATCACCCCCATCATCATCAGGCTTTGGCTTCTGCCTTTTGCAAAAATTTTGCAAAAGGCAGAAGCCAAAGCCTGATGATGATGGGGGTGATCCCATCGAAACGTTGCAAAAACACCTTTAATTTTACACGGGAAAAGACCCGAATAAACCAAAATCTATATATATATATATATATATATATATATATATATATATATATATATATATATATATATATAATTGGTGCCATATTTGAAAGGAACGTTGTGTGAAAATTTGGAAGCGATTGGTGCAGTACTTTCGGAGATTACCTGTTTTGAACGAACTCATAGTTACATTTTTATTTATATAGATGATGTAACATATAGCAAGATCACATCACCATTGAGGGGAAGAATAGACAAACCCTTGGACTGCTGGTGTACCCAGTGGCAGGACGTTTCTAAAGGGGAAAAGCAGAGGAGGGCGGTTCTACCTGATTGGATCCCAAAGAAAGGCATGTTCCTTTTCTTCTACATTGAACTGTTCAGAAAATGGCTTCTTTCCCACAATAGAAGTAAGATGTAGAGACAAATCCTGCTCCTTTCAAAGGAAGCAAACTCTCCTGAGGATACCGATCCCCAAATCAGCAAAGAGTTAGTTATTAGAGGCAGCTCCTGGTGTGCCCTGAGGCTAAGATGGGCTCGCAGGTTGTGAAGACTCCGCAGACTGTGCCTTCTTATTTAGTATCTCTGCTGTGACAATTGCTCAGCCTGTCCATCTACTTGCAAGAGAGTCTTCCTACATTTAAGATGAGGCCAGACCAGCTGTGAAATAAGCCGTCGAGGTATCTCTCCTAAGGGGAGCCTGATGCCAACAGACTTATTAGTTTGGCAGCTGTTGCGCAAATTCTGCTGACCCATTTCTGAGCAGTAGTGAAAGAGGTATACCCCTTGTTATCGGGCTCTTATCTCTGTTGTGTTTGATTGCCTCCCAGGAGATGGGAAAAGAAGAGCTAAAGGATTTGCAGACTGTAAGCACAGAGGCATCTTAAGCAGTAAAGGACTTAGAGTGTGCGCAACAGTAGATCCTCACTCGGGAAACAAGAGATAGCAATTCTATCGTTGCTGCCTACACAGAACACCCAATAAAACCCTGAGTTGTGAATTTCCAAGGATTGGACAGTAAATATATTGCAACTCTTATAAATGCAGCTTTGCATAGCCATTGGCCAAGGCAAATGGGCAAATGCACAGAAAACCAATGGTCATTTCATTGGAAGGGATGATATTAGGATCAGGCAGCTTGGGGCATTTGAATAACAGACCAGAATATCAAAGTTGGAGGTGATATTGGAGGTCTTCTAGTCCAACCCCTGCTCAAGCAGGAGACCTATTCAGTTCCAGACAAGTTGCAGTCCAATCTTTTCTTAAAAACCTCCAATGTTAGACCCACAACTTCTGAAGGCAAGGCATTCCACCAATTAATTGTTCTCACAGTCAGGAATTTTTTCCTTATCTTTTTCCTAGGTTGGTTCTCTCCTTGATTAAATTCCATCCATTTCTTCTTGTCTCAGCTTCAGGTGCTTTGGAAAATAGGTTGACCCCCTCTTTGTAGCAGCCCCTCAATAATGGATCACTGCTATCATGGCCCTCCTAATCCTTCTCTTCACTAGACTAGCCATGCCCCGTTCCTGCAACTGTTCTTTGTATGTTTTAGCTTCCAGGCCCCTAATCATCTTTGTTGTTCTTCTCTGCACTCTTTCTAGAGTCTCAACTGTCAGGTTTCCTAAAAATGCCCTAATTGATTCATGAGTATTGACACAAGTTTCAATACAAAACTAGTCATTTATTAGGAGCACCATAGGCAAGAACTTTTCACATTCACATTCAAGCTTTGTTTGAGTTATAGCTGAACTTTATCCCTGTTCCTTCCCTCCCCTCAGCCTGTGTCATAAATCACATTCCCCTATCAGATGCACCCCTCCCAAGCCTGCTGCAGTAATCTGAGATCCAACTTCAGCCAACAGTATGCATAGAATGCACTCCTTCTCTCACTATGACAACGTTAGGAGTTGACATCAACATTGTTTTATGGTGTGGTGAACAAATCGGGATGCAGCATTCTATGTGTGGTCTTATGTTTATTACTACTCACTTATCTCATCAGGAAAAGCCTCCCCCCACACATCTAGGGCTCCCAAGTCCCTCTCACAGTTACTGTTTTTGAGCCAGGTTTCACCTAATCTGTACTTGTAGCTTTGGTTTTTCCCTGCCCAGGTATAAAGCCTTGTTTTTCTCCACATCAGTCAATCAATAGGAATCACACCAATCAACCAGTAAGAAAGCACCACATAAATACGACATAAATACGGCATAAAATTAAAGACACACTTTTTTCGCCTGGCCGGCCTTGGGTAGTCTCTTTTTAGGTTAGGGGTTTTAGGGGTAATTTTTAGTTTAGTTTATGGGTTTTAGCGCAGGATCAATTTAATTCATTTTTAATTTTGTATTTTGTATTTTGTCTGTGGTCTTATTTGTATTTTTAATTGCCTGTGCCCCGCCTCGAGTCCCCTCGGGGAGAGAGAGCGGGATATAAAATTAAATTATTATTATTATTATTATTATATAGAATAACCCAAAGCACATATTCCAGTAGAGATAAGATTGGCTGCAGCATGAATCTAAAAGCTCAGAAGTTTGGTCTCAGTGATTGACCCATGTACATTGCTACATACATTGCCGTCTGCATGGTAGGACCATATGAACCAACTTACCAATTTAACGTTTTCCTTCTCCAGAGATTTTGCAAAACGCTTGATGCCTACATCCCCAGATGAATATAACAAATGATTCCATTCAGGATTTCATCAAGATCCGTCAGCAACCTTGTAATATATGCGCTTCATTTCTCAAGATCATTCTTATGTTCCTTTGCTACAATACATCACTGGAAAGGATGGCACTCAGAGCTATGCATCATCTGAACATGTCTCCCTATTGATCTATTGCACCGCACATGATTCTTCTTAGATCCACTGGGTTGGAGGGGAAACCATAACTATTGTCATAATTAAAAAATGAGAGGTTATTTAAAGATGGGAGGAAGTGTATTTTGATGCAACTTTTAAGCAGCAGAATTGGGGGAAAGTTCCCAAAACTTTTCAAAGGCAGCAGGAGACAGAGAAGATTTGCATTTGAAGAAATGCAGCAGGGCTATCAATGAATACATATTTGTGGATGTTAAGGCTCATTTGAAGAGGCACAGCTGAGAATACATTGTGGCTGGCACTAATATTAGCTTTAAAAAAATACTTAATGTAAGCTGCTGTGGGTTTTATGCCTTTCTCGAAGGTTCAGTTTGCTTGACATAGAGAACTGGGTCCCACGGATTACGGTCATTTAATAATGATGTTATGCAAATTCCATAGCTGAGTTAATCATGAAAGCTAATCACAAGACCCAGTTTGGTCTGATGGTTAAGAAACTGGGAGACTGGGAGTTCTAGTCCTGCCTTAGGCATGAAAAGCTAGAGGGCTGACTTTACACTGCTCTCTCTCCCTTGCTCCCTCCCTCCCTCTCTCTCTCTCCCTCTCTCCCTCCCTTCCTCTTTCTCAATCCAATTCATCTCACATGGTTATTGTTTGGGGAAAATAGAAGTATTATGTATTTGCTGATTTGAGCTACTTACAAAGTAATAAAGACAAGATATATGTCTAATAAATGTAATGTAATCAACCTAGCTCACTGACCCAGAGGAAGTCAAACTTTGCTCCAACAGATCCACTCCACTCCACTCCACCTAATCAACCAATTTCTTCCATGTTCTGTAGTTTGTGTAGAGAGTTAATTATCCCTTTCAACAGTGTGTGTGTGTGTGTGTGTGTGTGTGTGTTGCATTTCTGCTGATAAATAAATAAAGGGAGACTGGTATAGATCTATTTCAAGCTATTTAACTCTCATCAGCTAGCCATACCTTACTGGGATTTGAACCTGGGCTGTTTTTACATGTTAGGCAGTTGTATTAGCCACTAAGCCACAAGCTCTCCTCCCTTATCAGCTGATCCAAGGAAATAAGTAAGTGTTATGTCAAAGCACCTGGTATGCCCAAATATGGGAGGGAGCATACTGCTTCCCTTTTGCCTTTCAGCTCCACCCTTCTAGGCAGGAAACCATTTTGTGTTGCATTTGTGCTGATAAAAATGGCTTGAAATAGATCCAAGAAGCTTCTTCAGCTCTGACAGGATAATGGGGGATGAAAGGATTTATACTCCTTGCAGAAAGCTAGCTGATCATTTGTATCCTTTTAGAGGGTTGTTGAAGCACTTGTTCATCCCAAACTGTATAGCTAAAGGTCTGTAGAGAGAGTCAGAGCTGAAGAAGCTTCTTGAATGAGAAGCGAAACGTCTTCAAAGGAAAAAAACAAGAAAGTCCAGTTGCCCCCTGAAAAATGCACTTTTGGGACAACCACAACCTGGATGACTGAGGATGTCTATGGAGTTTTTGGTTTCACTCTTCTATTCTCACATAGAATGAAAGGGACGACAGAAATAAATGGGTTGGATGTAATTTCCCCCCTCAAAATCTATCCACAGTGGTTTTCCTCCTGTTCTTTCTTCTGAGGGATTAAATACAAATGTTTACTTCACATCCCCTAATCAGCTTTGGCTGAATTTTTTTTTCTTTTGAAAACTAATCTAGGTCTGATGTGGTTTTACTTGAAGAAATGCATAGGTTAGGAAGTTTAAAAAAAATGGAAAATGTTTATACTACTCCAAGAAATTGATATGGATATGAACATGAAATCCCCAAGAAATAAACTCAAGTCGATTTTCTTTTGAGGGGAAGGAAGTAAAAGAAATTGCAGATGGTGATAGTGCTATGAAAAACAATCATAGGTATCCTTCCTACTATCTTGTAATTAAAGTAAATGTATCAACCATTTGAAAATTTCTCCATAAATGTCTTCCATTCCCAGATGAATTTTGAAAACTATTTCTTTTTCATCCAGTAGAAGGCTTACGGAATTGCAGAAAAAACATTTCTACACAACACTCCAGAATATAGGCTTAAGACGAGCTACATACGAGACCGCCTCCTGCCCCATACATCCCTTCGACCGATCCACTCCCACAGAGAGGGCCTTCTCTGGGTACCGTCGGCCAGGCGACGCCTAGGGGAAGGGCCTTCTCTGTGGCGGGCCCAGCCCTCTGGAACAACCTACCCCCCGAACTATGCACCACCTCGGACCTCCGTCTCTTCCGCCAACGTCTTAAGACTTATTTATTCCAACAAGCCGGCTAGCATAACCCCCGTTTTCTGACTTTTAAATGTGGATACATTTTAAATTCTTAGGGTTTTATAATGGGTTTTAGCACGGGATAGAATTTAATAGTTTTTTAATAATATTTTTGTATTTTGTATGGTTCTTAATATTGCCTGTGCGCCGCCCTGGGTCCTTGCAAGGAGAAGGGCGGGGTATAAATTTAATAAAATAAATAAATAAATAAATAAGATACAGAAGGATCTTGACAAACTTGAACATTGGGCACTATCTAATAAAATGAAATTCAATGGCGAAAAGAGTACGGTTCTACATTTAGGCAACAAAAACAAAATGCACAGATACAGTATAGGTGGTACCTTGCTCAATAGTAGTAACTGTGAGAAGGATTTTGGAGTCCTAGTGGACAACAATTTAAATATGAGCCAGCAGTGTGTAGCAGCTGCCAAAAAAGCCAACACAGTTCTAGGCTGCATAAACAGAGGGATAGAATCAAGATCACGTGAAGTGTTAATAGCACTTTATAATGCCTTGGTAAGGCCACACTTGGAATACTGCATTCAGTTTTGGTCGCTGTTAGGACTATAATCCTAGTGTTGGGTCGCAATATATATATATATAAATCATGATTACAAATGGTCTCTGTTACTTTAAATGTTACAGTCGAATGTAATTGGCTGCTGCAAATAACTCAGCAATAAGAGGAAGTCAGGAGCACTGTTAGTTTGCTGCCTTTGAACGGGAGATACTGTGGTGTCAGATTAGGTCAGCAGAACAAGGAAGAATCATGGATTGTAACTGTAAGCTAACTGTTTTTGAGTTAAAGACTGTATTTGAGTCAGGACTATCATTGCTTGTGAAGCAGTAGTTTATTTTTCCATCACAAGTAAAGCTACTTGTTTTTACTATCAGTGTCTGAAACTCTATTGGTGTGTCTTCTAGGAACGTTTCTCTTGCTGCAAATTCCGTTGCACAACTCTCTGTCTCCTGAAGGAGATATCCCCAACAGTCGCCACGATGTTGAGCCTTTCTAGAAAGAGTGCAGAGAAGAGCAATAAAAATGATTAGGGGACTGGAGACTAAAACATATGAAGAACGGTTGCAGGAACTGGGTATGTCTAGTTTAATAAAAAGGACTAGGGGAGACATGATAGCAGTGTTCCAATATCTCAGGGGTTGCCACAAAGAGGAGGGAATCAAACTATTCTCCAAGGCACCTGAGGGCAGAACTAGAAGCAATGGGTGGAAACTAATCAAGGAGAGAAGCAACTTAGAATGGAGGAGAAATTTCCTAACAGTTAGAATAATTAATCAGTGAAACAACTTGCCTCCAGAGGTTGTGAATGCCCCAATGCTGCAAGTCTTTAAGAAGATGTTGGATAGCCATTTGTCTGAAATGGTATAGGGCTTCCTGCCTAGGCAGGGGGTTGGACTAGAAGACCTCCAAGGTCCCTTCCAACTCTGCTGTTGTATTGTATTGTAACACTGAGTAAGAGAACTACAAATCATATGGGGAACAATTTGGAAACAAGGGGCAATGTTAGCCTAATTAAGTTATCAATAGAATTTGAAGGGAAGCACATTGCATCCAAATACAATTTTCAACCTAAAAGGTGGAATTTTTGATTTTGTCATTGGCCCCCTGTGACGTCTTTAGAAACAAGCAAAAGAAATAAGGTGAAAATCCACCCAAAAATGAATTAAGATGAGGAAAAGAAAACTGCCAGAGAATTGTATGTCACGGGAGCAATTTAATGTAAGGGTTTTTGTCTGAGAAATAGCCTTCAGCATGTGGTACATCCCATTTGCCCTAACTGTGAAATCTGTGAGCTGTCTCAATTTTTTCCACTAAAGGTACTCAGGCATATCATGATAAATTTGTTATAGAAAAGTCATCTAAATGTGAAGTGTTATATGATTACCAAATGCATTATTTGATTTCCTATCAATAATTTAACTGCCTGTAGTTTTAATTTCACACACTATCAAACTCCTTTACAACACACTCAGAATTTGCATCTTAATATTTTAGAGGGGGAGGGAGGGAGAGAGAGAGGGGGGGAAAGAAATGCCATTATGGTGTTTATGATATGATAATACAAATTGTTTGGAGCTGTTTTGAATCACTTAATAGGGGAGTCTTTTGTGCCATTCAAGGTTGAGTGGCTTCCAAAGAGAAATCTATGTAATTTTCCAAATTTGGTTAGCCTTCATTAAAGTTTTACTTACCAGATAATTTCTTACGGCATAGCATCAATAAGTAGGACACCTGAAATATACAGTATGTATTTCCAGTCTCTTTAGCACCATGATACTCAAATTGTATTTTATGAACTTGTCAGTAGTAGATCTGTAATTTAAACCTCATTCATTAGTCCTAGCTTCTGCACTTTCTCTATTTGAGAAGACACCCAGAGTACAATTTCTATATGTGTGGAATTCCCTAGCAAGTCCATTTTGAGACTTCAAATGTCTTCATCAGGTAGAGAATCTGGAATCACTTTAAAATGTCAGAGACTGTTTTTTTAATGTCAGCTTAAGACTAAGGGCAATGAAGAGTTTAGCTCTTTGGTTGCTTACACACAATGGACAGAATCTTACCAGAGTAAACCCTTTCTATTTTTACCCTAAAGGATATTCTATCCTTAGGCTAGGGAGTGGCTATTCTGAGACTCCTCTTCTGTCTCCTGTCCAACTCTGGGATGTGCTGCTTCTTGTCTTATCTCATTTTCTGGAATTGCTCTCTCTTTCCTGGGAAATTGCCACTTCATTGTAGTCCAGGGTAGTCAACCTTTTTATACCTACCACCCACTTTTGTATCTCTGTTAGTAGTAAAATTTTCTAACCGCCCACCGGTTCCACAGTAATGGTAATTTATAAAGTAGGGAAGTCAATTAAATTAAAAAAAGGAAAGTGCTTCAGTATCGGACAAAACCCCTACCACCCACCATGAAAGCTGGAACACCCACTAGTGGGCAGTAGGGACCAGATTGACTACCACTGTTGTAGTCCATCACACCAGCATCCCTTCCATGGGCAACATCTCTGACACTGTTATAGGGTTTCTTGTCTAGGCAGGGGGTTAGACTAGAAGACCTCCAAGATCCCTTCCAACTCTGTTATTCTATTCTATTCTCACTTTCTTTTTGAATGGAGGTTTCTTAGCAACCTTTTCCTTCATGTTAGTAAACTTCTTCCTCATATATCATCTTTCTCTTCTGCTCTCCACTTCCTCCCTCTACAGTATATCCTTAATTCTAGATTGGTTCTCTCTTTGATTAGTTTCCATGCATTGCTTATTGTTCTGCTTTCAGATGCTTGGGAGATAAGGTTGCCTCCCCCTCTTCTTTGTGGTAGCCCCCTTGATATTGGAACATTGCTATCATGGTGCCCCTAGTCTTTCTTTTCATTAAACTAGGAACACCCAATTTCTGCAACCATTCTTCATATTTTTGCTCCAGGGTGGTTTTCATTTACCTTCCCTACTGGTTTGCAAATGTGTGTGATTTGCTTCGCTCGCACGGGCCCCATCCGTGCATGCGCCCGGCCTTCCACACATGTGCTTTGCTCAAAAACATCCCTAAATAGGATGAAATAGTGTCAGGGCAGGTGGCGGGTGGGCGGGCCCACCCATAATTTCCACTACCTCTGAACCAGTCTCAACCAGTGGAATACCACCTCTGCTTTGCTCCATGTCCTTGCTCTTGACTTTCTTCTTTCTATCTGCTTTGGTCATAATAATAATAATAATAATAATAATAATAATAATAATAATAATAATAATAATAATAATAATAATAATAATAATAATAATAATAATAATAATAATAATAATAATAATAATAATAATAATAATAATAATAATTTAATTTGTAAACCGCTCTCTCTCTCCGAAGGGACTCGAGGTGGTGCACAGGGAATTAAAAATACACATATATTAAAACCAACAGACATTATCATACAAATTTAAAATGAATTAAACCTAGACCCTGCGCTAAAATCCCCAACTATCTAAAAACTAATACCCCTAAAAATCCCTAATAAAACAATTTGAGTATTCAGCTTGAGGTAAATGGGTCGATTAAGCCAAGCCGGCCAGGCAGAAGAAATGAGTTTTTAGTTTTTGACGGAAAGAGTGGAGGTCCGTAGTTGTTCTAAGTTCGGGGGAAAGGTCGTTCCAGAGGGTCAGGCCCGCCACAGAGAGAGCCCTTCCCCTGGGCGTCACCCGCTGGCATAGCCTAGTGGACGGCACCTGGAGAAGTCCCTCTCTGTGGGAGCAAATCGGTCGAAGGGATATAAGGGGCAGGATGCGATCCCACAGGTAGCTAGGTCCCGAGCCATGGAGCGCTTTAAAGATGATAATCAACACCTCCTTCCTTCTCCTCTAGCCAAATCTAATATTCTGGTGTTCTATCACATCCCTTTTGCTCCTCGCCTTTTTGGCCCTTCTACCCACTATCAGCCCCAATCCTCAACCCATATTCTCCATTCCTTTCTTGCTCCCCAAATTGGAATCATCTTCCCACCTCATGACTTAGCTTTTCCTTTGTTCTTGTAGCTCCTCAACTTAGGTTGTGGCCTTTCTTTCTTGTAGTTCTTGTTATAATCATTGTTATTTATACAGGAATAAAGAGGAGCACAGTAGGATTGTAAATCTGTTTGCATATAGGACTGTGTGTTTGCAAAGGTATGAATGTAAGCACTGAAACACGGGCTTCATATGTTGATCCTGTCAGTTTTCAGCCTTATAGCAGTTGTATGCTAAAACGACATTAACTGAAGCAACTTTAATATCAACCTCATGTTTATTACATCTCAGCGATCACTCTAGAAAATGGAGCATAGGGCAAAATGCAATTGTCAGGTTTCTGAAAGATGCCCTAATTAATTCATGAGCCTTGAGCCAAAGAAATCCAGTCATTTATTAGGAACACCATTTTGGCAATACCCCATTTCAGTCACATCTGACTCATTTAAATTATGGCTGAACTTTGCCCCTGCTTCTTCCCTCCCCCTCAGTCTGTGTCATAAATCACATTTTCCAACAAGGTGCATGCCTCACAAGCCTGTTGTAATAATCTGAGATTCGACTCTAGCTGAAGGTATGTGTGGAATGCTCCCCCCCTCTTTCCTCACCATGGCAACAATATCAGACATGTAAATGATTTATCAGTTGACAGCAATCTGTTGGATTGCATTGGGGAAAGAAATTTTTTTAAAAATTCCAGGTAGTTCACAACTAAGTAGTGACATGTACTTGAGTTAAAAACCTAAATTATGAAACCGTTTTGCCTTTCAACTCCATCTACTTCTCCCACAGGTAAAACACATTGTATGCTGCGTGCTCTTCAACTTATTAACAATACAGAAGACAACCAACCCAGATAAGAAGGTGGGCATAAAGAATGAGGAATGGTTGTTGTCAAAATGTCTTATTTGTCAATTCATTATCATTGAATTGGTCCCTACTGTGTTTCCCTGAAAATAAGACAGGGTCCTATGGCTGCTGCTGTGTTGCAATATTTTCATCTTCAAAGCGCTCCATGGCACAGGACCTAGCTATCTGCGAGATCGCATCCTGCCCCATACATCCCTTCAACCGATTCGCTCACGCAGAGAGGGACTTCTCCGGGTGCCGTCCACTAGGCAATGCCAGCGGGCGACACCCAGGGGAAGGGCCTTCTCTGTCACAGGCCCTATCCTATGGAACGACCTACCCCCCGACCTCAGAACAACTCCGGACCTCCACTCCTTCCGCCGAAAGCTCAAAACTTATTTCTTCCAGCAGGCCGGCCTGGCCTAATCCATCTTTCCTGCCTCCAGTCTGTATATTTAAATTTTTAATTGGGTTTTTTGGGTTTTTTAGTGTTTTAGGATTTTAGGTTTTAGCGCAGAGTTATAGTAGTTTAATCTGATTTTAGATATTTATATTGTTTTATGTTTGTATGTTTTATAATTCCCTGTGCACCGCCCCGAGTCCCTTCGGGGAGAGGGAGCAGTATATAAATAAAATTTCATTCATTCATTCATTCATTCAGGGAGGGCTTATTTTCAGGGGAGGGTTTATTTTAGTGCATGCACTCAAAAGCCCAATTGGGCTTATTATCCAGGGAGGTCTTATTTTCAGGGAAACAGGGTACAAGCAACTGTAGAAAACTAGATGGACGCCCGATCTAATCCAGCGAAATTCTTTTTCTGCCTTTATAAGACTATATCACATCATTGTGGCGAGGTTGACATTAACTAATAACCATTCTTAGAGTGAGTAACTTGCACCCCTTTGAGCGAAGGTTAAGTGCAAGCACGACAATAATAATATATTATTTATATACTTCCCAGGAGTGGCAATTTTCCAAAACATGGAGTTTTAAAAAGATTTGAGAGGAGGAACCACTTTAAAAAGCAAGAGCTGAAATTGTACTCTTCCAGGGAGAGGGGGAAAAATGGGAGGGCAATTTATCAAGAACATTTTTCCTTTTAAATCTGGAACAAAAGATCATGCTTCACATTTCAAAAAAAAATTGATTTCAACAAGACAGAAAAAAGCAACAAACAAACTGTTTCACATAAGCCTGGCACTCCAATTACATTTTGTGTGTGCCTGAAATTGTCAAACATCAAAAAGATAGGCAGGTAACTGACCAAAATGTTTTGCTGTTTATCTTGGATAAGCTCACTAAAACTTTATCTTCCCTTGGAGCAATTTAACTACCATATTTTTCAGAGTATAAGACGCATCTTTCCCCCCCCAAAAGAGGGTGAAAATCTGGGTGCGTCTTATACACTGAATACAACATTTTTGGCCTCCTGAAACCCCACCCCTTCACAAAGATGGATGTGCAGAGGGTTTGGGAGGCCTGCAAAGTGTTCCTGGGGACTGGAGAGGGCAAAAACAAGTGAAAACGGGCTGTTTTTTGCTTGGTTTTGTCGTCGTCCCCCACTGCCAGCCCCCAGGAGCACTCTACAAGCCTCCCAAAAGCTATGCATGCCCTTTTTTGGCAAAAAAATGGGCCCGTTTTCATGAAAAACAGCCTCTTTTTCCTCATTTTTGTTCCTCCCACCCCCCAGCCCCCAGGATCACTTTGCAGGCCTCTCAAACTTTCTGCATTCCCCATTTTGCACAAAAAATGAAGCATGGTTTGGGAAGTCTGCAGAGTGCAAAAAAATTTTTTTTTATTTACCTCTTCAAAATCTTGGTACGTCTTATACTCTGAAAAATACAGTAGTGAGAGCTTTCAGTTTCCTGTTTGGAGGAGGGATGTGGCAGTGTGATGGCTTAATGCACCTGGAACTATTGGCCAGAAATGGTCTGCATTCCAGTGACTTGAGCCTCATTCCATGAGATGGAATGAGCTCCCATTACACAATCCCTAGCTCCTACTCACCACCAGTTCGAAAGCATGCAATATTGCAAGTAGATGAATGGGTACCATTTCAATGGGGAAAACCTAGCTGTGTTCATGTATGCGGAGAATAGAAGGGGCTGCTGGACCTGGCCAGATGCGAGGCATTGCAACTCAAGAGCCACTAGCTAATTGATGTAGAGATAGTTTGCCACCTTCAGTGCACCAATGATAGACCACTTTACACAAGCACTGTGTAAAGTCCCATAGATTCCTGTTCTGTCCCGGGCATCTGAATAGACCAGAACACAGGCTTGGCTGTTCGCCACTGTTTCATTAACAAGATAACAAGTCCTTTGGCTGAGAACCCAGACAACTCACGTTCACAAGCTTAGCTCTGCAGCGACCTTTCACACAGATATTCAAAACTCCTTCACACAACAGCCACGGCTGGAATTCACAGACAGACTTTCTTGGCTCCTATTCGAACGGTTGTTTCCTGCAAATGTCCCCTCCCATCACCTCACCTATAAGCTATCTTGGGAGGGGCCAATCAACAACCACCTGGTGCTTAATCACCGTCTGTGAGCCTGCCTACGGAGTTGCTGCCTCCGCCTCTCAGCTCTTCTCACTCTTGCATCATGGACAAACTGCCTTTGATCCTCCCCACTGCTCCATGACCCAGGCGCCTCCTGGTGGCCAACCAGCCTCTCTGGTTCCTGCTCTGACTCTGAACACCCCCCAGAGTCTTCCTCGGCTTCCAGGGCAGACTCATATGGTTCCTCGCTATCAGAGTCCATCTGCAGCTCAGTCGGTCCCTGCTGAGCCACAACAGATTCCTATGGGGACACTGTCATTCTGGTGGTAGGGGGGAGGTTTGGGGGGGATCTCTGTATGGGATTTCTGTTTCTATTTCATGTTTTGCTTTGCTGTAACTTTCAGGACCTTGGGAGGAGGGGAAATCTAAGATTTAACATTCATCTAACATTTCAAGTGGGAAAAGTTACGTCCTGCCTAGATCTCTTGCTATCACAATCTTCCAATGGAAGTTTCCTTTTGAAATGGCTTTCATTTCAAGAGTTCTGCTTTCTTGGGAAGAATGGCGAGGCAGGATCTTACATTAGGCAGGAAGTAACTTTTCCCGTGTGAAATGTTAGATTAAACCATTGCAGATTACAATGAAAAATGGAGTGGAAGTGCAACTTCCTAATAATAATAATAATAATAATAATAATAATAATAATAATAATAATAATAATAATAATAATAATAATAATAATAATAATAATAATAATAATAATAATAATAATAATAATAATAATAATAATATTTAATATTTGTAAACCGCTCCCTCTCCCCATAGGGACTCGGGGCGGTGCACAGGAAGAATAAAAAACAGGAAATATACAAACATAATTAAAAACAAATTAAACCTATACCTGTGCTTAAAAAGCCCATTAAAACTAAGCTAAACTAAAATAGCATTCCCAATAATTAAATGTAATAATAATAATACCCCAGAGGCAGAGAGACTATCCTAGGCCGGCCAGACAGAAAAGATGTGTTTTTAATTTTAGACGGAAGGAGCGGAGGTCCGTGGTCGTCCTAATGTCGGGGGGAAGGTCGTTCCACAGGGCTGGGCCCGCCACAGAGAGAGCCCTTCCCCTAGGCGCCGCCCGCTGACAAAGTCTAGTGGACGGCACCCGGAGAAGTCCCTCTCTGTGGGAGCGAATCGGCCGTGAGGATGTATGAGGCAGGATCCGATCCCGCAGATAGCTAGGTCCCGAGCCATGGAGTGCTTTAAAGATGATGACTAACACCTTGAAGCGCACCCGGAAGATGACAGGCAGCCAGTGCAGCTCGCGCAAGAGCGGTGTTACGTGGGTAAACCTTGAGGCTCCCATAATTGCTCGCGCGGCTGCATTCTGGACTAGCTGAAGTCTCCGGGTGCACCTCAAGGGCAGCCCCATGTAGAGAAAGTTACAATAGTCCAGTCGGGATGTCACAAGCGCATGAGTGACTGTGCGAAGGGCGTCCCGATCCAATAGGGGGCGCAATTGGCAAACCAGGCGAACCTGGTAAAACGCCCTCCTGGCAACGGCTGTCACTTGATCTTCCATGGACAGCCGGGCATCCAGGAGGACACCCAAATTGCGCGCCCCATCCACAGGGGCAAGATGTTCGCCCCCTATGACCAGCGATGGAGTGAGCTGGTTGAATCGGGCAGCCGGAAACCACAGCCACTCGGTCTTGGTCGGGTTGAGCCTGAGTCCATTACTTCCCATCCAGATCCGCACGGCTTCCAGGCACTGGCACATCACCGCTACGGCATCGTTGGGGTGGTTTGGGGTAGATATATACAGCTGAGTGTCATCAGCGTAGAGATGGTACTCTACCCCAAAACCACGGATGATCTCACCCAGCGGCTTCATGTATGTGTTGAACAGGAGAGGCGAGAGGACTGACCCCTGAGGCACCCCACATGTGAGGGGTCTCGAGGTCGACCTCTGCTCTCCTGCCAACACAAATTGCGATCGGCCAGAAAGGTAGGAGGAGAACCACCGTAAAACGGTGCCTCCCACCCCCAACCCCCCCCAGCCGATGCAATAGGATACCATGGTCGATGGTATCGAAAGCCGCCGAGAGGTTTAATAGGACCAGGATGGAGGAACAACCCCCATCTCTGGCCCTCCAGAGATCATCGACCAACGCGACCAATGCCGTCTCGGTGCTATGCCCGGGCCGAAAGCCGGACTGGTGCGGGTCTAGATAATCAACTTCCTCCAGGTGACGGGGAAACTGTTGTGCCACCACACTCTCAACAACCTTTGCCAAAAAGGGAAGGTTGGAGACTGGACGATAGTTGTTTAAAAGAGCTGGATCCAAAGAGGGCTTCTTAAGGAGGGGCCTCACCATAGCCTCTTTTAGGGAAGCAGGCAAGGAACCCTCACTTAAGGATGCGTTGACAACCTCTTGGAGCCAGCCTCGTGTCACCTCCCAGGATGCCAGTACAAGCCAGGAGGGACACGGGCCCAATAAACATGTGGTGGCTCGCAGTCGCCCACGTAACCTGTCCATATCCTCGGAAGTAACGGAGTCAAACTCCTCCCAAACAAGATCTGTCTCGTGGCATCCCACTGGGCCATCAATGGGGGCTAGCTCGTTCTGTATCTGAGCGATTTTCTCCTGCAGAAAAGTCACAAATTCCTCTGTTCTACCCTGTAACGGGGCTTCCCGCACCCTCTGTTGAAGGAGGGAGTGGGTCACCCTAAACAGGGCGGCAGGGCAGTTGTCTACGGATGCTATGAGAGTAGCACAATGATGACGTTTGGCCACTCTCAGCGCCACAATGTAAGTCCGTAAATGGGCTCTTACCTGTGTCCGGTCAGATTCAGATCGGGTAGACCTCCATCTTCTCTCTAGGCATCTCTTGCAGCATTTCATCGCCCTCAGCTCCTCGGTAAACCAAGGAGCCAGGATGGTTCGCCGCCGCAAGAGAGGCCGCAAGGGCGCGACCCGATCCAAGGCTCCCGTGGTCGCAATATTCCATGCGGCCACGAGGTCCTCCATCGGGGCACGGGTCAGGGGTACAGGAAATGGCCCAAGCGCCGTCTGAAACCCATCCGGGTCCATCAGGTGCCTGGGGCGGAACCAGATTGGTAACTCAGGTTCCGCCTCCCCGCGGAGGGGAGCAGCGGTCGGAAAGTCGAGCCGGAGAAGTGAGTGGTCTGACCATGACAAGGGCATGATGACTATATCCCCTATACCCAGATCACTCTTCCATTGGCCTGAGACAAAGATGAGGTCCGGCGTATGTCCACCCTCGTGAGTGGGGCCTTGAATTAGTTGGGTCAGGTCCATGGCCGTCATGGAAGCCATGAACTCCCGAGCTACCTTGGATGATTCGCCCAACGATGGCAGATTAAAGTCCCCCATGACTAAAAGTCTGGGGGTCTCAACTGCCACCGTAGCGATCACCTCCAGGAGCTCGGGCAGGGCTGCTGCTACATAGCGGGGAGCCAGGTATACAATCAGCAAGCCCAACTGCCTCCCTAGGCCCCACTTCACACAGAGGGACTCACAACCGGTAGTCTGTGGCACAATGGTCTCTCTCGGCTCAAGACCTTCCTTGACAATGACCGCTACCCCACCACCCCTACCTAGGGCCCGGGGCTGATTAAAAGCGCGGTAGCCTGGTGGGCACATTTCAACTAGGGGGAGTCCTCCCTCGTGGCCCAACCAGGTCTCTGCGATTCCAGCCAGGTCCGGCTCCCCCTCTGACACTAGGTCACTAATGAGGGGGGCTTTGTTGACAACGGACCTGGCGTTGCAGAACATCGGGGGTTGTGGCACCCGACCGTTTGTAACCAACGGCTACGTGCCACCAACCGGGAGGATGAGACTTGTCTCCCCTCGGCCCTGCCCCTCCCCACGACCCTCTGGATTGGTATGCCCTCTAGCGGAACGACTCGTGTTTCCCCCCTCCTATCGGATCCTTCCGCTTCCCTCCGTCGGCTGCTGGCCCGGCCCTATTTTTCATTCTGTTCTTCCGTCTCTATCTGTCTATGCCCACCCCCCTCCCTGGTACTCCCTAAAAAAGACAATAATTTACATACTAAAAAACCCCTAAGGCCGCGCTTCGTAATGGCAAGTTCATCCTATTTTTCACTGTGGTTTGCTGAAGCTTGAAGTCACCTCTGACCTCTGTCCTGCTCCTTCCCCTGCTCCACCACCTATTATAGTTGAAGGTGAACAGCATTTTGAAATTAAGGAGATTCTGGGCTCCAGGAAATTCCATGGAGCCACTCAGTACCTGGTGGTATAGAAATATCTCCCTTCCTCACAAAACAAATGGACTCACAAGAAACATGTAAATGCTCCAGGGTTCATATGTTTGTTTCATCATTTGTACCCTGACAAGCCTCACTAATTGTATATTTTATACAATCCCCTTCCCTATTTCTATTTCCTTCAGGTAGACTCCAGAAGTGGTATTCAGCAGGTTCTGACCAGTTCTGGAGAACCGGTAGCAGAAATTTTGAGTAGTTCGGAGAACCAGTAAATATCAACTCTGGCTGGCCCCACCCCCATCTATTCTCTGCCTCCCGAGTCCCAGCTGATTGGGAGATTTTACAGGATCCTTCCCCTGCCATGCCCATCAAGCCATGGTAATAGTGTTGTAACTGTATTTCTTCTGCTGATTACGTTATAGTCATAAAATAAAATCTCTTTAACACCAGTCCAACCCTTGATCACCACAATATATCACACTAGCTTTCATTATATAGTGCTGTTATAGCACATCTCTTTTACAGTGTGAATGCATATATACACAAATAAACACAATTACTTGTGTGTGTATCTGTATATATGCATAGCAAGAGAGAGAAAGATTTGCAACGATAGCACTATATGATGAAAGTCAATGTGCTATACCTTGGCCAGTTTAAGATGGGTGGACTTCAACTCCCAGAATTCCCTAACCAGCTATGCTAATGGGGGAATTCTGGGAGTTGAAGTCCATCCATCTTAAAATGGTGGAGGTTGAGAAACACAGTGATAGGCCACATTGGTCAGGGGTTGGAATAATATTGAGAGGCCATGAGGAAAATCCACCCTCCTCCTTGAAATTTATTCTCCTATCTCCTATAATTTTTGATTTTTAACATTTTCTGAGGCAATTCCCAATCTCAACTGGTAGTGTGTCAGACCTGGAAGCCATTTTCCAGGTGGTTAGGTGTGTGGTTTTAACCCCTTGTGTTACTTTCAATACAGGACATGATTTTCTGCTGGGGGTGGGGGGGCAGCCTGTCAGACCTGGAATCTATTTTTTATATTGGGCCTTCAAAATTCTCGTTTGAAAATTTGCTACTACCGCCAAGATCTACACCCGCGGTGGTTCCACTTGTGCCCTAAGAACCACCACGGCGGCCCTCCTACTCGCAATGGTCTAGCCTCTGGGGTGCACTTTGTCAGTAATGGCTAGGTATGGGCCTGACATTCCAACGCCATCCATTTTCAGGGCTAGTTGATTCAGCAGGTGAGCTGTCACACACCCCTTAGCGCAGGGTGGGCAAACTCATTAGTCAATCGAGCCAAATATCAACAGTACCACGATTGAAATTTCTTTTGACAGCCAAAAGGTGTGGCCTGTTTTGTGGGAGTGGCTCAGCAGTCATGTGACCGGGTGGGTGTGGCCAACTTGGAAAATGTGATGAAACTCACTAAATGACAGTCTTGCTTAGCAACCAAAATCTTGGGCTCAATTGTGGTCATGAGTTCTTTCTATCCCACTTTCTTTTTCTTTCTATTTTTCTTTCTTTCTCTTTCTCTCTTTTTCTTTTTGTCTCTCTCTCTCTCTGTCTGTCTCTCTCCTCCCTCCACCCATCTCTGTCATTATGTCTCTGTGTGTGTGTGTGTGTGTGTGTCTTTCTCTCTCTCTCTCATTCCCCCTCTCCCTTCCTCTCTCTGTGTGTCTCTCTGTGTCTGTCTCTCCTCCCCATCCCCCTCTGTCTCTCTCTATTTCTGTCTCTCTGTGTGTGTGTGTGTGTGTGTGTGTGTGTGTGTTTGTCATTCCCTCTCTCCCCCCCCCCCCCAGGAAGCAGCAGAGGAGCCAGCATGTTGGCTGGGGAGGCTACGGCTGCCTCCTCACGCTGCAGGCGGGTGGGCGGGGAGAGCACCCAAGGCTGCGGCTACCTTAAGCACTGCTGAGGCCATCCGACTGCCGCATGCCCACCTCCCTCCCAGGCCCGTGTGGTGGGCAGCCCCGGAAAGTGCGCCGTGGTGGCTGTAAGAGGAAGCTGGTAGAGACGTGCCCGGACGTCCTGCCCAATGCACCTGCCGGGCGACCTCGGACGGCGGGAGCTGCACGTCACAGGGCTCGGGGCAGCAGCAGCCACCCATGCAATAAATGGAGTCTGCCTGTGGCTGGGTGGAGGAAGAGCCGCACTCGAGGGGCCAAAGAGCCGCTTGTGGCTCGTGAGCCACGGTTTGCCGACCACTGCCTTAGCGGATTCTGACTTCCATGGCCACCATCCTGCTGTCTCTATCAACCCAGTGATTCTTCCATATTTAATGAAGGTTTCGTAAACTTTTTATCTCAAACACTACATTTCACCATAAAACAATAAGCCTCAAAATTAAAAAATGCATTCTTTGTCAAAAACATCAGAAACGGATTTAAAACCAGGAACATTAATAGAGCAGAACCAAACACAAAATGTACCCTCATTACCTTTAGAAAGAGATGCTGGAACAAAATGTACTTGATTCTTGAAATGTACACAAGAGTTGCAATTAATATTCAATTTCAATTTGAAACTGAAAGCAGGCATGGAGGTGGAATGAATACTCACATGGCTAAGTTTAAACTGAAATTATTTCAATACAATACAATAGCAGAGTTGGAAGGGACCTTGTAGGTCTTCTAGTCCAACCTCCTGCGTGGGCAGGAACCTTATACCATTTCAGACAAATGGCTATCTAACATCTTCTTCAAGACTTCCAGGGTTGGGGCATTCACAACTTCTGGAGGCAAGCTGCTCCAGAGGTTAATTGTTCTAACTGTCAGGAAATTTCTCCTTAGTTCTAAGTTGCTTCTCTCCTTGATTAGTTTCCACCCATTGCTTCTTGTCCTGCCCCCAGGTGCCTTGGAGAATAGTTTGACTCCCTCTTCTTTGTGGCACCCTCTGAGATATCGGAACACTGCTATCATGTCTCCCCTGGTCCTTCTCTTCATCAAACTAGACATACCCAGCTCCTGCAACCGTTCTTCATATGTTTTAGTCTCCAGTCCCCTAATCATCAGTGCTCTTCTCTGCACTCTTTCCAGAGTCTCCACGTCTTTTCTACATCGTGGCGACCAAAACTGTATGCAGTATTCCAAGTGTGGCCTTACCAAGTGTGGCCTTACCAATTTCATTAGTTTTATTTCTTATGTAATAAAGATATATGGTAGGCTTTAGAGATGCATTTACAAACATTTTACTAATAAGAATACTTACGAGTAGGATGGTTTACTAAAAGGAAAATCCGATCAATAGTATATTAGTAATAATAGACTATTATTAATAGAATAATACAGCCAGTTTGGTCTAGTGGTTAAGGCACCAAGTTAGAAAGCAGAGCTGTGAGTTCAAATCCCACCTTAGCCACCAAAGTCAACTGGGTGACCTTGGCACCAGTAACTCTCTCTTAGCCTAATCTCACAGGGCTGTTGTTATGAGGAAGATAGAAGGAGGAAGGTGTGTTGGATATGTTTGCTCCCTTGAGTTATTTGTGAAAATAATAAAGGAAGGACATAAATAAATGAGTCAATAAAAAATTAGAAAATGAATAAAGGTTGCAATTAGAAGCCAAAATCATTTCATTGATTTACCTCTATGTTCATGTCAAAAACTCTTTCCTAAAAGGGGGAATATAATGTTTATATTTTGAACAAAAGTAATATAATATTAGTTAGAGCCATGTGAATTAAGGATAATCTAATTTGAGTCATTGATTTGATGAGTCAAATCAGGTTGTCCCTGATTCGATTGCTTCTAATCAATTTGAAGATTAGATTTGTGGTATTTTTTAATGTTCATTCATTGAATTCCATTGAATTATGAAATTAATTCATAAAACGCTGACTTCTTCCTTATTGAGAGGCATGGTATATCTACACCTGGAATACTTTATACAGTTCTGGTCACCACATCTTTTAAAAAGATATAACAGAGAAAAGTGTGGAAAAGAACAATCCAAATGAAGAATTCACTTGTTTTGTGAGGTGTGGGGGGAAGGAACATTTGGGACTTTGGGGGAAACTAATAAAAGAAATATGCATAACTCGCGCACAGCATGAAAAAATTGGAGATATTCTTCCAGAGTTATCCAGTGATGATTATTGGAATGAGATTTAAAACAGAGAGACAAGAAAAGTTTTTCTTCACAGGCCACATAATTAATCTGCAGAATTCATTATAAAGATTCAAACACAACACTGATGTGGCCCTCAATGAAATCAAGTTTGACACCCCTGTTTTAGACCATATATGAGATCCAAAGTTTTCTGAGAAAATAAAAATGGAAGCTGGTTGCAAATGAGAGCCTTTTCTGGTAGTGCACCCATTTGAACGTATAAAAATCAAAGTAATACAGGAATTGTGGCATGTCCTGAGCAGAGGAGGTAGTAGAGGAAAATCCCACTAGTTTGCCTTTGGAGAAATTGATGACATATGATTTACAATCCTTTCAGTCCATGAGAACCATTTTGAAACTAGCTGTGGAAACTCCCATGATGTCTTATTGAAATGTTGATGTCCTTGATTTATGCCCATTTGTTTAACATGGGGTATGGGGTTTTAAAATGTAGGCCATTTATTTAATATCTTTTTAACATATTGTTTTAGATTTTGTACCGTTTATTTTATGGTGGCTGTACACCGCCCTGAGTCCCAAAAGGGAGAAGGGGGAAGGGCTCTCTCTGTGGCGGGCCCGGCCCTCTGGAACGACCTTCCCCCTGACATCAGAACGACCACTGACCTCCGCTCCTTCCGTACGAAATTGAAGACCTATTTCTTTCGACTGGCCGGCCTTGAATAATTCTCTCTGTCTATTGATTCCAAATGCATTTTAATGGGTTCTTAATCATTTTTAGCACGGGTAACATTGTTTAATTATGTTTTAAAGTATGTATTTTGTATTTATTGTATATTGTTTTTAGTTTCTCCTGTGCACCGCCCCGGGTCCCTGTGGGGAGAGGGTGCGGTCAATAAATCCGAATTTGATTGATTGATTGATTGAGTATATAAATCAAATATTTTTTATTTATTTTTTAATATAACTGTTAGATTGGAAGAAGGATTCCGACTCAGGCATAGTCAAACAGCAACGTTTATTCAACAACTATATACAAATACACAGGAATCATTACTGGCAAGCTTTTCCCGCCTGACAGCAGTTTATATACTGCTTTCAGGCGGGAAACCTTCAGCAAGGCGAGTGCAACATTGTTTCAATGAACTAGACAGAATCCGGCCAGCCGCATCTTAGCCAATCAGACGCGGCTGTCAGCTCCATTCAGGAATGCGGTAGCTTAAGTTCACCAGACTTACTGGCACGGTCGTAAGTCTGAGGATTTAACAATAACTATAACAGGGATCACTGTCTTTCCTTCAAATTCAGCCATGGCTGGTCCCAAGCCCAGGTGAGAAAGGAGAAATGGGCATCAAACTCACAACCTATCCCTGTAAAAATTACAACTGCCATAAAAACAGCAAAACAACAGGACAGAAAACACCCTGCAGCCAAGAAGGCACCAAACCCATGTGCATTACTCAGTGGTCACAGATAAACCTCTTAGTGGCCTCAACGGCCCTCTAAAACAGGGGTAGTCAACCTTTTTATACATACCGCCCACTTTTGTATCTCTGTTAGTAGTAAAATTTTCTAACCGCCCACCGGTTCCACAGTAATGGTGATTTATAAAGTAGGGAAGTCAATTAAATTTTAAAAAAGGAAAGTGCTTCAGTATCGGACAAAACCCCGACTGCCCACCATGAAAGCTGGAACACCCACTAGTGGGCGGTAGGGACCAGGTTGACTACCACTGCTCTAAAAGGATGCAAATGGCCAGTTGTCTTCAAGGAATATAAATATTTCCATTTCCAACTATCCTGTCAGAGCTGAAGAAGCTTCTTCGATGAGAAGTGAAATGTCTTTAAAGAAAATGCAAGAAAAGTCCAATTGCTTCCTGAAAAAGCATCTTTGGGACAATCATGAACTGGATGACTGAGAATGGAATAGAATAGAATAGAATAGAATAGAATAGAATAGAATAGAATAGAATAGAATAGAATTCTTTATTGGCCAAGTGTGATTGGACACACAAGGAATTTGTCTTTGGTGCAGATGCTCTCAGTGTACGTAAGGAGAATAAAATACATTCATCAAGAATAAAAGATACAATACTTAGTAATAGTCAAGGTTACTAGTAAGCTATCAAATCATACTAGGAAACAAATAAAAACAGTATCAATTGAAAGATACAAGCAACATCTATTGACTTACAAAAACAGAAGAATCTCAAAAGATACAGATGTATTCACCCCAAATTGCAAATACTGGAGATCTCTAGCTGCCTGAGATGCTACATTGCACCGTTGGATCTAAGGCTAATGCTAGATAGGCACTGTCTTGTGTGAGGCTGAAAGCTGATGACTGTAAACTCCTGGAGAACAGATGCATCAAGAGCCATCCGTCTCAAACACTCAATGCTATATCTGTGCCTGAATCCTAATTGCAGAAGGAAGATACAAGACAGGGTCATGTCTTCATCCCCTGCTTGTAAGCATCTCAAAGCTATCTGATTGATCCCTGGGAAAACAAATTGCTGGGAAACAAGGCCCTTTGACTGGTTCCAGCAGGGCTATTCTTGTGTTCTTATGTCAGATTAAATCAACACTTTCATTCAAATATACAGCTCCGAGGGGTGATTTGATGAAAGTTTTGCATTGCTCTAATATCAATAATGTACAGATTAAAACTTGTTTTCAAATGAAAGAAGACAAGAACAAACTCTATCCCTAGTTGACATTGATCCCTGGCTTCAGTTATTCATGTTTGATGTTCATATTTAGAATATTAGCAACTCTCTAACATGGGATTATCAATAAATTCATCTGATGTATGTGTCTGCTTTAAACCTGTTAGCCGTTCAAGGTAGACTTGGACGGGAAGTCAAAACTACAAGTACCAATGCTACCTTTAATGTCACAATAACAGAATCTTGCAAGTCAGAAAGTATATCCAACCTCCTCTGCCTTTCAATTCCAAAGAACATTATTTCTAAGACATCTTCTCCACTTCTCCATCTCTTCTTCCTTTGGTCTCAGATTTTTCTTATTTTTCTTCTCTACATTGCAGTTCTTCCTTCTGTCTCCCAAGGTTATTCTCACAGTCCATTCCAAACCCTGAGCATTGTGCCTTGTGTTGTGACCCGCCAGTGGCCAGCAGAGCTGGCAGCAGATTCGGACAGTGAGGAGGTTGGGGAGGAAGATGGGCCAGTCCTGGAGTCTGGGGAAGGCTCTGATGAGGGCTCTGTGTCAGAGGCAGAGAGGGGGCCAGGACCGTATGCCAGTTATTCAGCTGCCTTCAGAGTCAGACATCAGTGAGGCAGGCAAACAGCTGGAGTCTGTTCCCAGTGTGTGCATGTGCAGAATTGCCAGATGAAGGGAACAGCTAAAGAACAAGGGTCAACTTGGGAGTAAGGCCACAGGTGAACGGTGAATGGCCCCTCCCATAGGGAATAAAAGAGGAGTGAAAGGGGAGTGGAGTTTGCAGGAGACAATTAGTTCATTCCTGCATTCTTGCCAAGTATTGCAGTGTCTGAAAGATATCAGCCCGGCCACTCTCCAAGCCTGATAAAGGTCGGTAATTGTAAACTAACTTGAAAGACTGTGGGAGAGGAAAGACTTTGCTAGAGAGGAATTCACTGTAAATTAAATAAAAGGGGTTTATTGGGATTTCGTGCTGCTGGGAAAGCCTAGGTCAGAACACCGTCTGCTGCCCCATACATCCCTACGTCCGATTCGCTCCCACAGAGAGAGCCTTCTCCGGGTGCCGTCGGCCGGGCAATGCCGGTTGGCGACACCCAGGGGAAGGGCCTTCTCTGTGGCGGGCCCGGCCCTCTGGAACGACCTACCTCCCAAACTCCGTGTCATCTCCGAATTCCGCCTGTTCCGCCTGCACTTAAAAACCCACTTTTTTCATCTAGCCGGCCTAGCATGAACTACCCGACACCAAACTGAATTTTAGTTGAGCAAAGTTTTAATTTGGGGTTTTTAATTATGTTTTAGCGCAGGGTTGGGTTTAATATAGTTTTAATGAGTCTTTGTATTTTGTATATTTGTATTTTTGTATTTTTAATCTTCCTGTGCGCCGCCCCGGGTCCCTTTGTGGGAGATGGGCGCGGGATATAAATTTGATTTTTTTTTCAAAAAACACCTTGTAAATGTACTATGCTAGTTCCACATCACTTCTATCTTCTTATAATGATTTTGACCATTGACTAACATCTGCCAAGGAGATTTTTTTAAAAAACATTCAAAAACTCAACTATGATCATGTGATTAAAGCTCCATCCTTTTTTCCTTAGTGTTGTTTAGATTTTTAAAAAAACCAATTCGTTGTTGTTACATTTGAAATGAACATTTCAACCGCATTAGTATTATGCAGAAACGAACAGGGTGAAGAAGACTGGAATTTGATTTCTATTTGATTTTTGACTTGAATTAACATTTTATGACACTAATTCAATTCATTATTCCAAAAGAGCAGAAAGAAATCAGTTTGGAGAGTTGATCGAAAAGAGATTTGGCCATAACACTAAAATTGAATTATTTCTCCATTTTGGATGGATTGGCAATCAATCTGGATTGAAGCATCGAACCAAACTGATTTTCCAAATCAATATGAGTTATTGCTGATAAACATCAAAGCCAATCTGTGCGTTGCTAAGATTTCTCTTTCTATCCTGTGGGGTGAGGGTGGGGGTAAAACAATTAAAAATTGTTGGCAAAGACTGAAAGAGCTGGCATAGCTCTAGAATTTCCTACTGTTTCTCAATATGTCAGGACAGGAGTCTAATAAAGAAAAAGTGCATCTTATTTTACAACCTGAATCCCAAGGCAACAAAGAAAGCTGAGAATACTGTCAAGTGTTTGTGTTTTCCCTATAGAACACTCACACGCTAACCTATTTTTACCGATACATGATCGCCAACAAGCATGTTCTTACCATAATTAATGTAAATTTCAACTTGATTATCCCATAAGCATGCAATTAGTCATTTTACAATGGAGATTACAGGTTCAAGATGAGTTAATAGACCCTTAACTCTACCTCAATTACAGGCAGATTGCTCCCGGTTAATTGAATTAACTATTATGAGTGACCACAGACAACCATCTGTTTGTTTGTAACCTTATATTGTTCTAATTTAAAATCCCCACCCACCATCCCAGCTGAATGCATCAAACCGGGCCCACCTTTAGGCCTCTGCGCTCCATTGAATGAGTTGGAAGAGGAAAATGTTTCCACACAAATGGTCAGAAAAACGCTGCAGGCAATAAGTAGAAAAAAATAAAGCCATTTAATTATCAGATTTTATCTGGGGGCGACGCAGCAGGAAACTGACTTGACTGACGGTGCTCTTTTAAAGAAATCTTTTGAGGAAACTTTTTCTTAGAAACGTAGGAAACCAATGGCAGAAAAAGATCGAGTGGTCCATTAAGTCTGCTAGTTGAATCTTTGTTTTGCTTTTAATTTATTTATTTGTTGTTGTTAGTCGTGAAGTCGTGTCCGACCCATTGCAACCGCATGGACAATGCTCCTCCACGATTTCCTGTCCTCTACCATCCTCTGGAGTCCATTTAAACGCATGCCTACTGCTTCGGTGACTCCATCCAGCCACCTCATTCTCTGTCGCCCCCTTCTTCTTTTGCCCTCCATCTTTCCCAGCATGAGGCTCTTCTCCACACAGTCCTTCCTTCTCATTAGGTGGCCAAAGTATTTGAGTTTCCTCAGGATCTTCAAGATCAGGCCTTCTAAAGAGCAGTGACGGTTGATCTCCTCTAGGACTGACCGGTTGGATGGCCTTGCAGTCCAAGGGACTCGCAGGAGTCTTCTCCAGCACCAGAGTTCAAAGGCCTCCATTCTTCGGTGCTCAGCCTTTCTTCTGGTCCAACTTTCACAGCCATACATTGCAACTGGGAAATCCATAGCCTTGACTATTTGCACTTTTGATGGCAGGGTGATGTCTCTGCTTTTTTTATTTATTATTTTTATTTTATTTATTTTTGTTGGATCATACACTTGTGCTTACCCCGCATGTTAACTCAGTTATTGATCATTGACCTACTACATCTGCTGAAAGTTGGCCCCAAGCTTCCACTACTTATTTCTGTGAAGTAATACTTTATAATATTACTTTTGAACTTCTGTCCTGTTAGTTAGAGGTTATGCCTCTATGTATTTTATTTTTGCTTAATATTGAAAAACTCTACCTTCTAGAATCTTATTCACACTTAATATGCTTAGTATGTTCTTAATGTACTGCTAGTAAAAGATCCACATTCTAAAGGAAGACTATAGAGATTCTCGGGCATCCAGGTCACGGTTGCCTCAAAGGTGCCTTTTCAGGAGGCAACTGGTCTTTCTTGTTTTTTTTCTTTTGAAGATGTTTTGCTTCTCATCCAAGAAGCTTCTTCAGCTCTTCAACAACCTTCTAAACCGATGCCAATGACCAGCTGTCTGCAAGGAATATAAATCCTTCCGTTCCCCAATATCCTGTCCAAGCTGAAGAAGCTTTTTGGATGAGAAGCAAAACGTCTTCAAAAGAAAAAACAAGACCAGTTGCCTCCTGAAAAAGCACCTGAAGGAAGGCTTTATCTCCTGCAAAGAATCTCACCTCAATCAGTAGGGACATATTGCCCTTCGCACGGTCACTCATGCCCTTGTGACATCCCGCCTAGACTACTGTAATGCTCTCTACATGGGGCTTCCCTTGAGGTGCACCCAAAGACTGCAGCTAGTCCAGAATGCGGCCACGCGGGCAATTCTGGGAGCCCTAGGAATTACCACGTAACACCGCTCCTGCGCGAGCTGCACTGGCTGCCTGTGGTCTTTCGGGTGCGCTTCAGGGTGTTGATTACCATCTTCAAAGCGCTCCATGGCACGGGACCTAGCTATCTGCGAGATCGCATCCTGCCCCATACATCCCTTCGACCGATTCGCTCCCACAGAGAGGGACTTCTCCGGGTGCCGTCCACTAGGCAATGCCAGCGGGCGACGCCCAGGGGAAGGGCCTTCTCTGTGGCAGGCCCAACTCTATGGAACGACCTACCCCCTGAGCTCAGAACAACCTTGGACCTCCACTCCTTCCGACAAAAGCTTAAGACTCATTTCTTCCAGCAGGCCAGCCTGGCCTAATCTACCTTTCCAGCCTTTAGTCTGAATATTTAAATTGTTTTAATTGGGTTTTTAAGGGGTTTAGTTTTTAAGGATTTTAGGTTTTTAGCGCAGCGATATAGTTGTTTAATTTGATTTTATATATTTATAATGTTTCTATGTTTGTATGCTTTTTAATCTCCTGTGCACCGCCCCGAGTCCCTTCGGGGAGAGGGAGCGGTCTACAAATTAAACTTGATTTGATTTGATATTCCCACCCCTCTTTCAGGGTAATTTTTTTTCATTTTTCATTAAATAGAAGAGTAGCCCTTTTTCTATTTAATACAAAGAAATAAATACATCCGTCTGACTGAATAAAATCATAGAATTATATAGTTGAATCAGACCACAAAGGTAAGTGGCATAGGGTTTCCTGCCTAAGCAGAAGGTTGGACTAGAAGACCTCCAAGGTCCCTTCCAACTCCTTTATTCTATTCTATTCATAATCTAGTTTGGACTTCTTCACCTTTGGCACCTTGAAGAGGTGTGGCCTTCAACTCCCAGAATTCCCCAGCCAGTTGCTTAGGAATTTGCACTGCATTTTCTTGAGGCATAGAGATTACAGCTGAGGGGCCCATGTTAATGAGGAACGGCCAGACCATCTGACCATTTCAGCCAATCTGAAATTAATATTTTATGGGCGCCCCTAAGAACCTGACTGGCAGGCAGTGATGCAGCCATCCTGACTGGGCCAGGTTTACTGCATAAATAAGCAATAGAGAAGTGCACCTCTGCTGATTAATTCCATCCGTGGGGAGGTTTAATGTCCTGTAAGAAAGGAAAATACATTGTCAATTAATTACAGCCTCTGTACTAGAATGTTCCTGCTGAGAGGACCATATGTGTCGATGTTGTTTACTAGGATTTATAAGACCAGGATTCTCCATCCTTCCCAATCACATGGCACACAATAAAGATCAATAGATTCAGTGAAACCCAATTGGAGGGGACCAATTGTCTGTCTAGTACCTCAAATCTAGCATGGCAAAGAGGCTCCAGATATCTCCTTTTATTGCTCTTCAGAGTAATGACTGAATAAAAACTGTGCAGCTTGCTGCAGCCAGAGCAGATATGGTTTCTTTTCTATCTGCCCAGCTCACCATCAGCCACAATATGATTGAATTTATTTAATGTATTTATTTAATGAATAAATGCATGTATTTAATTAATTAGACTTGGAGGAGTTCATCTTCCAGACTACTCTGTATCTAGAGGCAAGAACCAATACAGTAGGCGAAAAAAGTCCATACTGTACACTACTTAATTACAATACAATACAATACAATACAATACAATACAATACAATACAATACAATACAATACAATACAATACAATACAATAGCAGAGTTGGAAGGGACCTTGGAGATCATCTAGTCCAACTCCCTGCCTAGGCAGGGAGCCCTATACCATTTCAGACAAATGGTTATGCAACATCTTCTTAAAGACTTCCAGTGTTGGGGCATTCACAACTTCTTGAGGCAAGCTGTTCCACTGATTAATTGTTCTGTCAGGAAATTTCTCCTCAGTTCTACAATAATACAATAATACAATAGCAGAGTTGGAAGGTACCTTGGAGGTCATCTAGTCCAACTCCCTGCCTAGGCAGGAAAACCTATACCATTTCAGACAAATGCCTATCCAACATCTTCTTGAAGACTTGCAGTGTTGGGGCATTCACAACTTCTGGAGATAAGCTGTTCCGCTGATTAATTGTTCTAACTGTCAGGAAATTTCTCCTTAGTTCTAAGTTGCTTCTCTCCTTGATTAGTTTCCACCCATTGCTTCTTGTTCTGCCCTCAGGTGCTTTGGAGAATAGTTTGACTCCTGCTTCTTTGTGGCAACCCCTGAGATATTGGAACACTGCTATCATGTCTCCCCTAGTCCTTCTTTTTATTTTAACTTGACATACCCAGTTCCTGCAACCGTTCTTCATGTTTTAGTCTCCAGTCCCCTAATCATCTTTGTTGCTCTTCTCTGCACTCTTTCTGGAGTCTCCACATCTTTTCTACATCGTGGTGACCAAAACTGAATGCAGTATTCCAATTGTGGCCTTACCAAGGCATTATAAAGTGGTATTAACACTTCATGTGATCTTGATTCTATCCCTCTATTTATGCAGCCTAGAACTGTGTTGGCTTTTTTGGCAGCTGCTGCACACGGCTGGCTCATATTTATTTATTTATTTTTATTTATTTTATTTTTTATTTTATTTAAATTTATATCCCGCCCTTCTCCACAGAGGACCCAGGGCGGCGCACAGGAAATTTAAAAACATACAATATACAAAAAATAAATATAATTTAAAATAACTATTAAATAATCCTATCCTATGCTAAAATCAAATTTTAAAATACCCAATTTAAAACTTCCTAAAAAGTCCCCATGGGAGGTTAGGCTAGGCCGGCTTGTTGGAACAAATATGTCTTTAGACATTGGCGGAAGAGGCAGAGGTCGGTGATGGTGCGTAATTCAGGGGGTAGGTCATTCCAGAGGACTGGGCCCGCCACAGAGAAGGCTCTTCCCCTGGGAGTCGCCAGTCAGCATTGTCCTGCCGACGGCACCCTGAAAAGGCCCTCTCTGTGGGAGCGTATCGGTCTAAGGGATGTATGGGGCAGGAGGCGGTCTCGCATATAACTAGGCCCCGAGCCATGGAGCGCTTTAAAGATGGTCTTCAAAACCTTGAAGCGCACCCGAAAGGCCACAGGAAGCCAATGCAACTCGCGCAGGATTGGTGTTATGTGGGAGCATCTAGTGGCTCCCATAATCACCCACGCGGCTGCGTTTTGGACTAACTGTAGCTTTCGGGTGCACCTCAAGGGAAGCCCCATGTAGAGAGCATTACAGTAGTCGAGTTGGGACATCACGAGAGCTTGAGTGACTGTGCGAAGGACAGCCCGGTCCAGTAAGGGGCGCAATTGGCACATCAGGCATACCTGATGAAATGCCCCCCTGGCCACAGCTGCCACATGGTCCTCCATGGACAGCCGGGAATCCAGGAGGACACCCAAATTGTGCGCCCTCTCCACGGGGGCCAGTGTTTTGCCCCCAATGGCCAGAGTTGGAGTAATCTGGCTGAACCGGGGTGCCGGAAACCACAGCCACTCAGTCTTGGCAGGGTTGAGCTTGAGTTTGTTACCACCCATCCAGATCCGTACGGCTTCCAAACACTGGGACAGCACTTCGGCGGCATCGTTGGGGTGGTTTGGGGTGGATATGTACAGCTGAATGTCATCAGCGTACAGATGGTATTCCACCCCAAAACCACGGATGATCTCACCCAGCGGCTTCATATATGTGTTAAACAGGAGGGGCGAGAGGACCGACCCCTGAGGAACCCCACATAAGAGAGGCCTCGAGGTCGACCTCTGCCCTCCCGTCAACACATATTGCGACCGACCAGAGAGGTAGGACGAGAACCACTGCAGAACGGTGCCTCCCAGCCCCAACCCCCCCCAGTCGGTGCAATAGGATACCATGGTCGATGGTATCAAAAGCCGCCGAGAGGTCTAATAGGACTAGGATAGAGGAATAACCTCTATCCCGCGCCCTCCAGAGATCATTGACCAATGTGACCAATGCCATCTCGGTGCTGTGACCGGGTCGGAAGCCGGACTGGCACGGGTCTAGATAATCAACTTCCTCCAGGTGTCGCGGGAACTGTTGGGCTACCACACTCTCAACAACCTTCATCAAAAAGTGAAGGTTGGAGACCGGACGATAGTTCTCTAATAATGCTGGGTCCAGGGATGGCTTCTTGAGGAGGGGCCTCACTACCGCCTCTTTCAAGACAGCAGGTAAAGACCCCTCACTCAAAGATGCATTGACAATGCCCTGGAGCCAGCCTCGTGTCGTCTCCCAGGATGCCAGTACAAGCCAGGAGGGACACGGGTCCAATAAACATGTGGTCGCCCTACGTTTCCTTGATAGCCTGTCCATATCCTTGGTGGTAACAAAGTCAAACTCCTCCCAAGAAGGAACCTCAAGACTAGTCTCGGACAGTCCCACAGGTCCACTGTCGATGGAGGGTAGCTCATTCCGAATCCGAGTGATTTTCTCCTACAGATAAATCCCAAATTCCTCTGCTCGCCCTTGCAAAGGGGCTTCCCGCAGCCTCTGATGAAGGAGGGAATGGGTCACCCCAAACAGGGCAGCAGGGCAGTTATCTGCGGATGCAATAAGGGTGGCACAATACTCACGTTTGGCCACCCTTATCGCCACTAAGTAAGCCCTAATATGGGTTCTCACTAGTGTTCGGTCGGCTTCGGAGCGAGAGGATCTCCATCTGCTCTCTAGGCGTCTCTTGTGGTGCTTCATCTCCCGAAGCTCCTCAGTAAACCAGGGAGCCTGGGTGATTCATCGCCGCAAGAGAGGCCGCAAGGGCGCGACTCGGTCCAAGGCCCCTGCGGCCGCACTTAACCATGTGGCCACTAGGTCCTCAGCCGAGTCACGAGGCAGGGTCACAGGCATTGGCCCAAGCTCCCTCTGGAACCTTTCTGGGTCCATTAGGAGCCTGGGGCGGAACCATCTAGGAGTATCCGGTTCCGCCTCCCCGCGGTGAGGTGAAGCGATTGGAAAGCCCAGCTGAAGGAGAGCGTGATCTGTCCATGACAAGGGAGTGATGGCTAGATCCCCTATTCCCAGATCACAACTCCACTGTCCCGAGACAAAAATCAAATCCAGCGTGTTTCCCCCCTCATGAGTAGGGCCTAGAACTACCTGGGTCAGGTCCATGGCTGTCATGGAGGCCATGAACTCCCAAGCTGCTCCAGAGGCTTCGCCCGCCGACGGCAAGTTAAAGTCCCCCATGACTACTAGTCTGGGGGTCTCAACTGCCGCCTCGGTTATCACCTCTAGGAGCTCGGGCAGGGCTGTTGTTGCATAGCGAGGAGCCAGGTATACAACTAACACGCCCAACTGCCTCCCTAGGCCCCATCTCACGCAGAGAGATTCACACCCGGTTGTCTGAGGGACTGTGGTCTCCTTCGGCTCAAGACCTTCCTTAACCATAATCGCCACTCCCCCACCCCTCCCTAGGGCCCTAGACTGATGGAAGGCGCGGTAACCTGGTGGGCACATTTCCACAAGGGGTAAACCCCCTTCGTGGCCCAACCAGGTTTCCGTTATACCCACCAGGTCTGGGGCCCCCTCTGACACAAGGTCATGGATGAGGGGGGCTTTCTGAACCACGGACCTGGCGTTGCATAACATCAGCCTAGAGCCCCAGGTCTGTGATTCCTGCCCACCTAGTCTGCGATGGGAGAGCGGAGAGTTGGAGCACGTGACCGTCTGAATCCAGCGGCCACGGTCTTCCAACCGATGATGACCATTCCGTCTCCCTCCGCCCCTGCCCCTCCCCAAGACCGAGTCGATGGAAAAAGCCACCGTGGAAATGACCCCTTTAAATGGTTGTCTACTAGGATTCCAAGATCTCTCTCACAGTTACTGCTGTTGAGCAAGGTACCACCTATACTGTACCTGTGCATTTCATTGTTGTTGCCTAAATGTAAAACCTTACTCTTTTCGCCATTGAATTTCATTTTATTAGATAGTGCCCAATGTTCAAGTTTGTCAAGATCTTTCTGCAGCATAGTCGCTTCTACGCGGTGAAAAATTGGCTTGTCAATGTTTCTAGTCCAGTAACTGCAGTCCACTGGCTCACTAATTCATTCGCTGATAGCCAAAGGAAAAATAGAGACTTCAACCAACAGTTTTAAAAAGAGGAGGGGAGGAGTAAGGAAGTGAAAAAGTAAATTCTGTTATTATCGCATTTTCATGAAAATGTCAAGCAAGATTCATATCAATAGCGCTTTCGGGCTCCAATTTTTGGGACATATATTCTGGAATTAATATGAGGGAAGAGAAAAGCACTATGGCAGGATATATTTTTCAGGTTTGGTTTCTTTCCCCCCAAAAATCTATAGGGTTTAGGCTGAATACAAATAGCAAGAGATTCCTTCTACAAGCTGCTTAAGGCAGAAGAAAGTTTTCCTAGTTACCCATTCTCTTTCATTAAAACTCAGGGTGATCCTTGGAGAACTCCAAAGCCAAGTATGAAGAGACTCGCATGTTCTCATCTACCGTATCTTACGGCGTTAAGGAATGTGTTATCTTTTCCTACGGAGTTTCAGGTAATATTTTAGAGTTAATAAAAGTTGATAATCTCCCATACATCTCTATGCTTTTTTTTTTAATGCAGTCAAGTAAGCCAAAAGCCATTCCCGTAATCTTTGAGTTCCACAAGTTAATTATGCATTGAGGAGAAATGTATTTCATTTTGTCAGCTATAGATAATATCTTATGAGATCAGAGTGAGCAAACTGACCCCTGAAGCCACATGTGGTTTCCCAATTCCTCCCCCCACTCCCCCGGCTTCAGGAGAAACCTCCAGCAATACTGATGAATTTTCCTAGCACCCTTTTCCCAAAATCAGTATGGGAGCTGGAAAACACATAAAATCTTTAACTCTAAACCCTAAAATAGGTTTAAAGGGGAAGGGCCTTCTCTGTGGCGGGCCCAGCCCTCTGGAATGACCTCCCCCCCAACATTAGAACAACCACGGACCTCCGCTCCTTCCGTCAGAAATTAAAAACATACTTTTTCTGCTTGGCCGGCCTAGGTTAGTCTCTACCTTGCAGGGTTCAGGGAACATTAGTTTTAAAATGGGGATTTTAGTGCAGGGACAATTGAATTTAATTTGTTTTTATTGATTGTATTTATTCCTGTATATATTTTTTATGTGTTTTAATTTTTCCCTGTACACTGCTCCGAGTCCCCTTGGGGAGAGGACGCGGTATATAAAAATAAATTATTATTATTATTATTATTATTAAAATAATTGACAGAGCCAAAGCAAACTCTCAGGCACCTTCCTTAACCTTCCTTCCTCCACCCTGCCAGTAAAAACAAAGGAACAAGAATGTGAAATGTGGCTTATCTCACACCCTACTGTTAATTATAACACAGAAAGACTAAAAATGTTCGTATCTGATCTGACAGCTGTGTTGTAGATCAAACCTGAAAGCGTACTCCTTTTGCACTACTAAATTGTGTAGTGCAGGATCAGTTAATTTGAAGAACGTTAAATTACTGCTCTGTAAACCACCACGTTAGCTACTGAAAAATTAAGTTTGCCACTACAGTATGAAGATGTTTTTCAATGTTAAATTATATAAAGAACATTGACATGGCTTAAAATAGGCTTTCAACAATCTTTGTGGGAAGAGCAAACTACCTGCACCAATTTAAATGATAAATTACCGTTACCAAAAAGACTTCAACTTCCATCCCTCACTACAGGTAGTCGTATGATTGAAAGTTACAACAGCATGGGAAAAAGTGACATGAGATTTTTTTCACACTTATGACCATTACAGTATCCCCATGGTCATGTGATCCGAATTCGGAGACTCTGGAAAGAGTGCAGAGAAGAGCAACCAAGATGATTAGGGGACTGGGGGATAAAACATATGAAGAACAGTTGCAGGAACTGGGTATGTCTATTTATTTATTTATTTATTTATTTAAATTTATACCCCGCCCTTCTCCACAGAGGACCCAGGGCGGCGCACAGGAAATTTAAAAAACATACAAAAATACAATAAATATAATTTTAAAAAAACTATTAAATAACCCCATCCTGCGCTAAAACCAAATTTTAAAACCCAATTTAAAACTATCTTAAGTCCCCAAGGGAGGTTAGGCTAGGCCGGCTTGTTGAAACAGATATGTCTTAAGACATTGGCGGAAGAGGCGGAGGTCGGTGATGGTACGTAATTCAGGGGGTAGGTCATTCCAAAGGGCTGGCCCCGCCACAGAGAAGGCTCTTCCCCTGGGCGTCGCCAGTCGGCATTGTCCGGCCGACGGTACCCTGAGGAGGCCCTCTCTGTGGGAGCGGATTGGTCTGAGGGATGTATGGGGCAGGAGGCGGTCTCGCATATAACTAGGTCCCGAGCCATGGAGCGCTTTAAAGATGGTAGTCAAAACCTTGAAGCGCACTCGAAAGGCCACAGGAAGCCAATGCAGCTCGCGCAGGATCGGTGTTATGTGGGAGCATCTAGTGGCTCCCATAATCACCCGCGCGGCTGCGTTTTGGACTAGCTGTAGCTTTCGAGTGCACCTCAAGGGAAGCCCCATGTAGAGAGTATTACAGTAGTCGAGTCGGGACGTCACGAGTGCTTGAGTGACTGTGCGTAGGGCAGCCCGGTCCAGTAAGGGGCGCAGTTGGCGCATCAGGCGAACCTGATGGAATGCCCCCCTGGCCACGGCTGCCACATGGTCCTCCATGGACAGCCGGGAATCCAGGAGGACACCCAAATTGCGCGCCCTCTCCACGGGGGCCAGTGTTTCGCCCCCAATGGCCAGAGTTGGAGTGATCTGGCTGAACCGGGGTGCCGGAAACCACAGCCACTCAGTCTTGGCAGGGTTGAGTTTGAGTTTGTTACCACCCATCCAGATCCGTACGGCTTCCAGACACCGGGACAGCACTTCGGCGGCATCGTTGGGGTGGTTTGGGGTGGATATGTACAACTGAGTGTCATCAGCGTACAGATGGTATTCCACCCCAAAACCACGGATGATCTCACCCAGCGGCTTCATATATGTGTTGAAAAGGAGGGGCGAGAGGACCGACCCCTGAGGAACCCCACATAGGAGAGGCCTCGAGGTCGACCTCTGCCCTCCCGTCAACACATATTGCGACCGACCAGAGAGGTAGGATGAGAACCACCGCAGAACGGTGCCTCCCAGCCCCAACCCCCCCAGTCGGTGCAATAGGATACCATGGTCGATGGTATCAAAAGCCGCCGAGAGGTCTAATAGGACTAGGATAGAGGAATACCCTCTATCCCGCGCCCTCCAGAGATCATCAACCAACGCGACCAATGCCGTCTCAGTACTGTGACCGGGCCGGAAGCCGGACTGGCGCGGGTCTAGATAATCAACTTCCTCCAGGTGTCGCGGAAACTGTTGGGCCACCACACTCTCGACAACCTTCACTAAAAAGTGAAGGTTGGAGACCGGACGATAGTTCTCTAGTAAAGCTGGGTCCAGGGACGGCTTCTTGAGGAGGGGCCTCACTACCGCCTCTTTCAAGACGGCAGGTAAGGACCCCTCACTCAAAGATGCGTTGACAATGCCCTGGAGCCAGCCTCGTGTCGTCTCCCAGGATGCCAGTACAAGCCAGGAGGGACACGGGTCCAATAAACATGTGGTCGCCCTAAGTTTCCTTGACAACCTGTCCATATCCTCGGTGGTAACAAAGTCAAACTCCTCCCAAGAAGGAGCCTCAAGACTAGCCTCGGACAGTCCCACAGGACCACTGTCGATGGAGGGTAGCTCATTCCGAATCCGAGTGATTTTCTCCTGCAGATAAATCCCAAATTCCTCTGCTCGCCCTTGCAGAGGGGCTTCCCGCGGCCTCTGGTGAAGGAGGGAGCGGGTCACCCCAAACAGGGCGGCAGGGCGGTTATCTGCGGATGCAATAAGGGTGGCACAATACTCCCGTTTGGCCACTCTTATCGCCACTAAATAAGCCCTAATATGGGTTCTCACTAGTGTTCGGTCGGCTTCGGAGCGAGAGGATCTCCATCTACTCTCTAGGCATCTCTTGTGGCGTTTCATCCCCCGGAGCTCCTCAGTGAACCAAGGAGCCCGGGTGATTCGTCGCCGCAAGAGAGGCCGCAAGGGCGCAACTCGGTCCAAGGCCCCCGTGGCCGCACTTAACCATGCGGCCACTAGGTCCTCAGTCGAGTCGCGGGGCAGGGTCACAGGAATTGGCCCAAGCTCCCTCTGGAACCTTTCCGGGTCCATTAGAAGCCTGGGGCGGAACCATATAGGAGTGTCCGGTTCCGCCTCCCCGCGGTGGGGTGCAGCGATTGGAAAGTCCAGCCGAAGGAGAGCGTGATCCGTCCATGACAAGGGAGTAATGACTAGATCCCCTATTCCAAGATCACGGCTCCACTGTCCCGAGACAAAGATGAGATCCAGTGTGTTCCCCCCCTCGTGAGTGGGGCCTAAAACTACTTGGGTCAGGTCCATGGCCGTCATGGAAGCCATGAACTCCCGAGCTGCTCCAGAGGCTTCGCCCGCCGACGGCAAGTTAAAGTCCCCCATGACTACCAGTCTGGGGGTCTCAACTGCCGCCTCGGCTATCACCTCTAGGAGCTCGGGCAGGGCTGTTGTTGCATAGCGAGGAGCCAGGTATACAACTAACATGCCCAACTGCCTTCCTAGGCCCCATCTCACATAGAGAGATTCACACCCGGTTGTCTGGGGGACAGAGGTCTCCTTTGGCTCAAGACCTTCCTTTACGATAATCGCCACCCCCCCACCCCTCCCTAGGGCCCTAGGCTGATGAAAAGCACCGTAACCTGGTGGGCACATGTCCACGAGGGGCATACCCCCCTCGTGGCCCAACCAGGTTTCCGTTATACCCACCAGGTCCGGGTCCCCCTCTGACACAAGGTCACGAATGAGGGGGGATTTTTGAACCACGGACCTGGCGTTGCATAACATCAGCTTCGGGCCCTGGGCCTGTGATTCCTGCCCACCTAGTCTGCGATGGGAGAACGGAGAGTTGGAGCACGTGACCGCCTGGATCCAGCGGCCACGGTCTTCCAACTGATGGTACCCATTTCGTCTCCCTCCGCCCCTGCCCCTCCCCCAGACCGAATCGATGGAAAGAGCTACCGTGGAAATGACCCCCCCCCTCCCTTCCTCCGTTTCCCTACTTCCGCCCGCCGGCCTCATTTGCTGTCCCCTCCCTGGACTATTTTTCCCCTCCTCCCTGGAACCCCCTAAAAGCCTAATTAAAAACCTCCCTAAAAAACCCCTCAACCTGCGCTTCGCCCACCTCTCAGGATTAATCAGTCCGTCATCGAGGCGGGCCCGTGTTAAACAGGAGGGCCAGGCCTGCGAGAGGGGAGACTCCCGCAGGCTCAGGAGGTCGCGTCTAGAGTACATGGTAAAAAGCTCCCTAAGGCAGCCCAAGTCCAGGAAGGCAAAACATAACATAAGTCCGAAAGCAAAATAAAGTGGCTAAGTGCAAAGATATTTTCCGGATGGGGGGTAAAGTCAAGATAATCCAGGATCTTATGGATGGGGAGATCGAAATTCAGTCCCATTACAGGCCCCATCCATCTGTCTCTCCGGCCAAAAGGGGATTAGTTCGTATCTAGTGCCGCATGGCTAATTAGTCCATCATGCGGCCTGATGAAAATACTGCCCTCTAATGGCACAGATGTTATCGGCTAACCTCCTCCAGTCCCGGGCACTCACTCCAAGATGTTCCAGATCTTCCCGGGTCGTCCTCGGCCAAGTCCTCCATTTTACAAACCGGCTGCAGCTGTTCCATGCTGTTCCACGTCTGGCTGCTCAATCCAACATATCCCGATCTTCTCCACTCTCCATTCTCTTTCTTCTCCAACGTTCAATTCAACTTTCAATTTATCAACTCAGCTCCATCTCAACACTCTCACCATCTCATCATCGTTCTCCTTCTTTCAGTTCCACCATCTCCAACTCCTTCCCATCTCCATCACATCTCCATAATCCATCGCTCTCAACTTCCTTCCATCTTTCTCATTCTCTCTCTTTCTTCTTTCTCCTCTCTCCTCCTCTCTCCATCTCTCTCCTTCTTCTTCCTCCAACTTCTCCAACACCATCTTCCAGACCTCCAGACCTTCTTTCACACCAACCAACCTCCCTTATGAGCAGCCTCGTCATCTGGGCACAGGCCAGGGTAGGACCGCACGATCTGCCACTGATCGTGCGGCCTGATGGCAGCTCTCCTGGCCTGGCTCCATCTGGCAGCCGACAGATCTTCTTCCGCGTCTAGTTTGATGAAGAGAAGGACCAGGGGAGACATGATAGCAGTGTTCCGATATCTCAGAGGGTGCCACAAAGAAGAGGGAGCCAAACTATTCTCCAAGGCACCTGGGGGCAGGACAAGAAGCAATGGGTGGAAACGAATCAAGGAGAGAAGCAACTTAGAACTAAGGAGAAATTTCCTGACAGTTAGAACAATTAACCTCTGGAACAGCTTGCCTCCAGAAGTTGTGAATGCCCCAACCCTGGAAGTCTTTAAAAAGATGTTAGACAGCCATTTGTCTGAAATGGTATAAGGTTCCTGCCCACGCAGGGGGTTGGACTAGAAGACCTACAAGGTCCCTTCCAACTCTGCTATTGTATTATTGTATTATTGGGTGCTTGGCAGCTGGCATGTCCCAGGATCATGTGATCGCATTTGGTGACCTTCTGACAAACACAATCAATGGGGAAGTTGAACACAATCAACTTCCTTGTCATCACCATAACAATGGGCAACAAACATATAGACAACGTGTTATATAGAAAATTCATAGCTGCCATGCATACTTGCATGCTTCTACATTCTACCCACAACACAGCACCAAATTAATAATCTAGGCTCTCCGCAATAGTCACCTGTATGCCTCATGCAAATGCATCAGTGATAGAATTAAACCAGGCATCCAGGAAATTGAACTACCTACCCAATGGGATCAAACAGTCGCTGTGGCGCAGTGGTTAGAATGCAGTACTGCGGGCTACTTTTGCTGCCTGCCGGCTACCTGCAATTTGGCAGTTCAAATCTCACCAGGCTCAAAATTGACTCAGCCTTCCATCCTTCCGAGATGGGTAAAATTAGAAGCCAGATTGTTGGGAGGGGGGGGACAATAGGCTGACTCTGTGAACTGCTTAGAGAGAGTTTTAAAGCACTGTGAAGTGGTATATATGTCTAAGTGCTATTGCTATCAATAGCCAAATCAGTAGAGTCAGATCATTTCCAATGAAGGATCTATTAAAAGACAAAACCACCACAACAGATCAACATGATACCACTGGTTGTTGCCTACAACTCACACCTTAAATCACTTTATTTATATATTTACTAGCTGATAACCCAGTGTTGCACAGGAATGTACTTATCCCAATCTTATATTAGAGGGAGCCCCTTTGTGGAGAACTGTGAAGCCATTGCCATGGAAACTCCACAGTACTGTACAGTAGAAACCATTTTAAGGCACAACAGGCTATCTGAACAGACCTTCAATCCCAAATGCACACTATCACTGTCAAAAGTACTGTGACTTGACACTATAGATATAATTCAGTCTTTTTCATTTCAGAGGGCCAGGCATTCCAGAGTTATGCTAGAATACACAACACATGGACACACATGGACACACACACCCTGAGGGGCATTAGGGGTGCCTTACCCCCACAGGAAGAGAGTAAGTCACCCATGTATCAAGTTTGGTTGCAATTGCTCAAGGCATTCCAGAGTTATGCTAGAACACACACACACACACACACACACACACAGAGCACTATATATATAGCAAACATATCTAATACTCCTTTCACTTCCTATTTTCCCACAACACTCCTGTGAGGTAGGTTGGGCTGAGAGAGAGGGACTGGTCCAAACTCACCCAGGTGGCTTTCCTGCCTAAAATGGAGCTAGAACTCATGCTTTCCCAGTTTCTAGCCTGGGACCTTAAAAAAATAGACCAAACATGAGTTATTAATAAGCTACAGCCCGTATTAGACAATGACACTGGGTGGCGGGCCCATGTTAAGGGGTGGGATTTAGCCAGTTTGGACCAGTTTGGGTGAACCAGTTGCTCCAACAATCAGGTGAGCCTGCCCACCGGCCCCTGCATTTTACTTACCTATATCCTCTCAGCTGATTCGTGCAGCAGAGTGGAATGATGCGCCTCAGCTGTGTTACTCAATTCAATTCAATTCAATTTATTCGACTTATTAACCGCCCCCTCTCCCCGAAGAGACTCGGGGCGGTGAGTCCAGAAGCAACATGCAAGGTAAATTTTGTGAAAACTGCACACATGCACGGAATGCAAAGCACGCAATCACTAAACTGGTTGTTAAGCTGGCAGGATCCCACCACTGGTCATGCTTGCAAAAAAAGACAACTACCCACCTTGAAAGAGATTCTTGCAAGCAACAATAAACCCCAGACCAACATGGAATCCAGGTTGTTCAAGAAACTCAAAGGTCTACTTTGTCCCCATAGCTGCATCATTTTAAACTTGAACAAGTAATCTACCAGCAATGTCTTTCTGGGTTCTTCATAGAGCAACTAGAAGTTTTGTGCAGAATAAATGGAGACAGGTTTGACGTCAGGAATCAAATCAAAGAATTTCTGAGCATTTCGACCTGGATTTATGGTTAAAGAACAGACTTTTTAAAAAGCATCTGATCACCAAACGTTTGCCCAACTCTTCATGTCAACTAATAAAATAATAAAGCTTCTTGGCCACTTACGCAGAATTTTAGTTCAACCGTACCCACGATTATTTCATGATAACCTGCACTGGAGTATTACATGCAACTATTCAACAAACTGTAATTTCCATTATACCCAAAGCAACCTAGATGGTAGCAATTCATTCTTTCCACCACACATTTCACACACTTTCCATTCATAATTAAACTTCCATCTTCATTTCTTTATTCACCTCCATTCTATAAGCAGAGCGCCTCCATTCAGATTTCTCTTTGTTTTAGTTTCACAAAGCAGCAACCCTTCCTTCCTCCCTCCCTCCCTCCCTCCCTCCTTCCTTCCTTCCTTCCTTTTGTTAATACTCTTTACAATTTTCTCCTTTTCGGTTTCAAATTGTAATTTTCCATAAGTTGAGATCATCACCAGATGGATTTTGATTGTTACCACCCACTCACTGTGCTTTGATTAAGATAGTCACATAACACTTTTTAAAAAGTTTATCTAACTAGGTTGCATCTAACTGCTTCCATGCCATGTGTAAATTCCTTGTTAATAGTATGGACAGAACTAATCACTTTGGTCACGTTTTGGCCAGTATGCCACAAATACAAAGTATGCCACAAGTACAAAGAGCACCTGAATAGGTTCCTGCTGTTGTATGCAAGCCAGAATCTCTAATCTAAAGACTACAGTCTCATACAAGCCAACAACTGATGCCTGACTTCCAATTCGAGATGAATATAATAGGTACAAGGCCAGTAATGGTATCCTCTTTTCTTCACTACCGGTTGGGGAGCGGGAGTGGGACCTTCTGTGCATGTGCAGAAGGTCCATGAGGACATCTGGGTGGGTGATGATGTGCAGAAGGTCCGTGACGATGTGTGGGTGGGTGGGATGAAGTCTTCTTCATCCAAGAAGCTTCTTCACATCTGACCGTATGGTGAGGAATGGAAGGATTTATACTCCTTAATGGAAGGATTTACACTCCTTGTAGACAGCTGGTCATTTGCATTTTTTAGTGAGTTCTTAAGGCCACCTGAAGGTTTATCTGTCATCAGGGTCACCTGGGTAGTGCAAATGGATGTAAAGCCTTCTTGAAACTGCTGAAAGGACTGTGTTGTAGACTGGAAATAGATGGTGTTGAATCATAAACGCATAGCACAACATAGGACAGGGTTGTCCAAACTTGGGAACTTTAAGACTTGTGGACTTCAACTCCCAGAATTCCCCAGTCAGCATAGCTGGCTGGGGAATTCTGGGAGTTGAAGTCCACAAGTCTTAAAGTTCCCAAGTTTGGACACCCCTGACATAGGAGAACAAACACTTCAGGACTAGATTCAGCAGTCCATCTGCATTTGAAGACAGCAAAGTCCACATTTTGGACAGAGAGAGGACCACTGGTTTGAAAGAGGGATCAAAGTGGCCATCTGTGTCAAAACTGAACAGCCCTCTCTCAATAAAGTGAGAGGTATATGACATCATCTATTTCCAGTCTAAAAAAAAACAGTCCTTTCAGCAGTTCTAAAAAGGCTTCGCACCATGTTGCACCACTCAGGTGACTCTGATGACACAGATAAACCTCCAGGTGACCTTAACGATCTGCTGAAAGAACGCAAATGACCAGCTATCTGCAAGGAGTATAAATCCTGGGGGAGACAGGATAGCAGTTTTCCAGTATCTCAGGGGCTGCCACAAAGAAGAGGGAGTCAAACTATTCTCCAAAGCCCCTGAGGGCAGAACAAGAAGCAATGGGTGGAAACTAATCAAGGAGAGAAGCAATTTAGAACTGAGGAGAAATTTCCTGACAGTTAGAACAATTAATCAGTGGAACAATTTGCCTCTAGAAGTTGTGGATGCCCCAACAATGCAAGTCTTTAAGAAGATGTTGGATAGCCATTTTCCTGAAATGGTATAAGCTTCCTGCCTAGGCAGGGGGTTGGACTAGAAGACCTCCAAGGTCCCTTCCAACTCTGGTATTGTATTGTATTGTATTGTATTGTATTGTATTGTATTGTATTGTATTGTATTGTATTGTATTGTATTGTATTGTATTGTTTGTCCCCTTTATGGTAGAAATACAGGATAAAACCTAAGCTTTGTGAATTGGTCAAACAGACTTGTCAAAGATACACAGACCTGACATAAGTATGAAGACCCATCAAGCTTTGATACGTGCAACTAGATAAAAGACAACCATGATAGTTGCCTAAGAAGTGTGATTGACCCCCTAAACTACTTTCAAACATTGCTTATTTGGAACGACCTTCCCCCAGAAATTAGAACAACAATGGACCTCCGCTCCTTCCGTCAAAAACTCAAAACACACTTTTTCTGCTTGGCCGGCCTAGGTTAGGCTCCCGTCTTTTTATAGGGCTTTAGGGGTTTTAGTATAATTTAATTTAAGGGATTTTAGCGCAGGGACAATTGTTTAATTCGTTTCTTAACTATTTATTTTTTCTATGTATTTTATATTGGTTTTTATTCCCTGTGCACCGCTCCGAGTCCCTTCGGGGAGAGGAGGCGGTATATAAATAAAATTATTATTATTATTATTATTATTATTATTATTATTATTATTATTATTATTATTATTATTATTATTATTATTATTATTATTATTATTATTATTATTATTTGGAGATTAGAATAATCTGCCTTCCAACTTCAGGAAGCTATTATTTTCCTCTTGAAAGTTTCTTCCGTTTTTTCCACCTTATTCCCAAAATGCCTGAGAATTTCAGTACAGTTTCTCTTACTGGAGTTTTTGACTTTGCTTTGTCAGGAGGGATGAGAAAGTTTCTGTCTGTGTAGTCTTTTTCTGGCCATCATTCTGAAGTCTCTGGCCATCATTTCCTCATAAAGAAAAAAAAAATAGGAACATTTTTGGGAGTCCTTGTTGCTCTCTGAGTTTGGTTGTTTGCTTGCAGGTTTTTCATTACCATACCAAGCAACATCTTCAGCGTTTTCTTCTTTCACATTTTTAATATGTTTTCCTTCCTATTTTCTCTGGGGAAGAGACTTTGCTGGAGAGGTGATTGTATCATCGAAAAAAGAACTTTCATAGATATTTATTGTACAACACATAATGCAAGAGGAGCACATTCATCAACAATTTTATAAAAATCCAATTCTCCTTTGTAAGAAATTGTGGAATCAAATTCTTTTTAATTACATTCATTGAAAAACATTTCAGGAAGGAAGGAAAGAAGCAGGGGGAGGGGAGGGGAGGGGAGGGGAGGAAGGAAGGAAGGAAGGAAGGAAGGAAGGAAGGAAGGAAGGAAGGAAGGAAGGAAGGGCATTTTCTCCATTGCAGTACTTTTATCACCTATAAACATTTCTTTTGTCCGAAGCAGGTTGCACAGAAATGAATTTCTGGCTTTTCAATTGAAGTGCTAATTGGAAATTATGCATCCCATTTTTATTTACAATTTGTTTTATGAAAGGCTTTGCATTGGATAAACTATGTTCTTCAGCTCAGGGAGTTGGGGAAAAAACTCAGATACGTATGAATAAAGTACCAATTTTGACAGTCATACAGTAGCAGTTGGTAGGGTTTCTCTGCCCCTTTCAGGGGTGGGATTTAGCCGGTTCAGACTGGTTCACCACCCTGGCGCTAGCCCGTCTTATACAATCACTGTGTTTTTGATGCCGTGCATCTGTGCAAGGCACATGCAGAAGCAAAGCTATGTCGTCCTATGCAATTGCCATGTTTTTTTTACACAGCAGCATGTGTGCAAGGCGCACTCTCACATTTTGAATTCTGGGTGAACCAGTTGTTAAATTATGTGAAGCCCATCTCTGCCTTTGCTCATCTTAGAAAGCTTGGATGGGTTAATGCTAGTTATCCCAGGACTCTAGACTAAATTGGGAGATGGAAAAATTATACTGGAAGAAGGAACAACTTGCCTCCAGAAGTTGTGAATGCTCCAACACTGGAAGTTTTTAAGAAGATGTTGGATAACATCAACAACAGAAGATGTTGTCTGAAGGGGTGTAGGGTTTCCTGCCTAAGCAGGGGGTTGGAGTAGAAAACCTCCAAGGTCCCTTACCACTCTGTTATTCTATACCAAGGCAATGGCAAATCAATTCCATATTGATGTCAAGAAAATTATACAAATACATCTGTTAAGGATATCTCTGTTAGGAGACTGAGAAATGTGCAACGGAATGTAGCAAGTGATATGTTGCTAGGTATCCACACTAACAGTCACAGACACTGATGGTAAAACAAGTAGACTTTTACTTGCGTTGGAAAAATAAAGTAAAATACTTCTTCACAAACAAGTGATAAGTAGTCCTGAATCAAATACAGTCTATTACTCAAACAGTTGGGTTACAGTTGCACAACTCACGATTCTCTTTGCTTTTACTGATCTAATCGACATACAGAGTCTTCATCCAAGAGATCAGCATCTAACAGTGATTCTGGCTCCCTCTTATGGCTGATTGAGGAAGCAGCAGCCAATTACATTTCATTGTAGCAGTTAAAGTTACAGATACCATATTCCAATCATGGCTTATATATATTGCCAACCCAACACTAGGATTCCATTCCAAACACTGGGGTTAAGCAGACCTCGAAGGAATGATAATGATATCATCTACAGATCATATACTTAAAGAACAGTGGTAGTCCTTGACTTACAACAGTGCATTTGGTGACCGTTCAAAGTTACAACGGGAGTGGAAAAAAAGGGACATGTGGCCATTTTTCAGAGTTACAACCTTTGCAGCATCCCCATGAGCATGGGATCAAAATTCAGATGCTTGGCAACTGGTTCATACTTAAAACTGTTACTGTGTCCCAAGTGATCACGTGATCACTTTCTGTAACCTTCTGACAAGCAAAGTCAGTGGGGAAGAGAGATTCACTTTACAACTGTATAAGTGAATTGCAGTGATTGACTTAACAACTTTCTGTGGCAAGAAAGTTCACAACAAACCTCTCACTTAGCAAGAGAAACTTTGGGCTCAATTGTGGTTGTAACTTGAGGACTACCTGCATATCCAGGGATGCTCTCAGGAGTGAAAACAGGGGAAGCAGACTGGTCAAATCAGTGGTTTTTTTTAATGGAAAGTAAGGATGGCTTTGGAAGAAAAGAGGAAAGAGAAACTGCTTAGGCAGCAATTAGATCAAAGGAGGAGGAACCAGAAGAGAAAGAAACTTGAAAAGGATCCACTCTAAGTTATCATCTAATAAAAAGAGATGGCAGGAAGTCTGTGCTTTCAGACTTTCAAGGTTCTGTTAATGTCGCTTTACAATAAAGCAGAATTAGCTCATGCGATGCGATCATGTTTCCTGTCCGGTCTACTTGAGAGTCTGACTTAATTGAACCACTGCAATGCAAGCCTGGCTAATTTGTGTGTATGTTGTGCAAGTTCATGTACAAGTTCAAAAAGGCAGAGCTGTTTGTTAAGGATTTGATATCTACTATCGCTGCTTGTGAAGCAGGAGTTTAGTTTTACACACCAGTAAAGCTACTCGTTTTTACTAACAGTGCCTGAGACTCTATTCGTGTGTATACTGTTAAGTCCTCAGGTCTACGACCGAGCCAGCAAGTCTGGTAAACTCTGAGTCACCGCATTCCGGAACGGAGCCGGCAGCTGCGTCTGATTGGCTAAGACGCAGCTGGCCGGATTCTGTCTAGAAAATAGATACAATGTTGCAGCTTGCTTGCTAAAAGGTTTCCCGCCTTAAAGCTGTATATAAGCAGCTGTCAGACAGGGAAACCTTGCCAGTAATGATCCTAGTGTATTGTAAATAGTTGTGAATAAACGTTCCTGTTGTTTGACCATGCCTGAGTCGGAATCCTTTGTCTAATCCAACATATACCAGCAACGGGTTTTCTCTAGCTGCACATTCCGCTGCACAACCTTTCTGTTTCCCAAAGGAGAGATCCCCCAACAATGGCACGCCATCCAAACTGGATACATCTAAAAACCAGGGTTAGATAACAACTATGGAAAGATGGTCCTATATGTAGCCTGGCCCAAACCATGGAAGTTTTTAAAGATAACTACCAGCACCTTAAATTGCATCTAGATGCAGACCGATGATAGCCAGTGCAGGTGTTCTGACCCAGGTTTCCTTAGAAAGCAAGAAGCAAAGTCTGGGTCCCGGCAAAACCTCTTTTCTTTACATGACTGTGAATTCTTTTCATTCACAGTCAGCAAGTCTTAGCAAACAGTCTTTCAGAGGAATGTTTCTCCACACGCACCTTATCTCGTTTGGAGCACTGCCAGATAACTAGTTTCCAAACACAGGTCAAGGCAAACTTTGCACAGAGTCTCTGATAGACTCTGTGCTTTATAGTCACAAACAGAATTTTCCACTCTTGAAACGACCGAATGAACGAATTGTTTCCTGCAAAAGTCCTCTTTTGTTTCCTATGGGAGGGGCCAATCACCTCCAAGGTGTGGCTTTACTCCTAAGTCAACCCTGCTTTCTTAGTTGTTCTTCTCTTCTGGCAGCTCTGCGCATGCGCACCCTGGGAACAGGCTCCAGCTGTTCCTCTGCCTCGCTGCTGTCTAGCTCCCTCTCTGTCTCTGACACAGAGCCCTCCTCTGAGCTTCCCTCAACCCCCAAGATTGGCCCATGTTCCTCTCCAAACTCCTCACTGTCTGACTCTGCTGCCAGTTCCACTGGCTTCCAGTGGCCACAACAACAGCCTGCAACATAATAATCCATCATTGTGATAAAAGGATCAAGACTTTGCAGAAGGGACCTGCAAATACCTGGTGTTCAGCTGGAAGCAAATTGTTCCCTTTAAGGCCCAGCTATGTTTGCTCTAAAATTTATCTACTAAGTTAATTTTGGCCTTTTCTCTAATTTATTTGATAGGAGATAGGATTCCAAAAAAGATAAAGTGTGCAGAGAGGGCAGAAATCAATAATTCACTATTTTTTTATTACACCACCTTGCTAATAAAAAAAATTGCAGGTAATTACAAGTATATTGCTTTCCCTGGTTTGCCAAAACATCACCTTTCTCAACCCTGTATTTCAAGTTCACACAATAAAGGGGACAGAACTCTCTCATTTTCATAAAATGAAATTAAAAAAAACCTTTTATTTACCACTGAAATTAGAATAAAACAAAATCTGTAGTTTGGGTATATATAAACATAATTAAGAATTGCTTAAGATGAAGTCAAACATTTTAGCATATGGTGTGCACCAGTCAGTTATTTAGCATGGCCAAATCATTATGCTTGCAGAGCGCTTATTGGCATAGCATTTCCTAATCTTAAACAAGCAAAGATTTCTTGGAATATTATTTTTAGGGGGTTTGGGGAAGGGGATTTATTTTAACACCTTGTAATGAATTCAAAATCAGTCTGCGGTGGGGTGAGTTGGTGGAAGATCTATTGTGGCCAGCATGATGAAGCTTCGAAGAAACATACACAGAAGGAAAGTGCCATCATGTGGTGGTAATACAATCCCATTTATTCTAGAAGACAATTAGAACCAACTATAGAGCAATCTTTATTTTATATACTGTATTTCCCAAAACATAACACCCAACCAGAAAATAAGCCCCAGCATGGTTTTTTCAGGATGCTCATAATATAACCCCTACCCCCAAAAATAAGTCTCAGTTAAGATCGTCAGCCAGACGATGCGTTTAGTAGCATATTTCCCTAAAAATAAAACATCATCTGAAAATAAGCCCTAATGTGTCCTTTGAGCAAAACTCAAAAGTATTTACCAAAAGTATTTGCTCACTTGCCTTTACTCACATATGAACTTACAGTAAGTGACATCCCATTCCTAATCTATAGGTTTCTGTTGTGGCCCAGCCGGCTCCGGATGAGCTGCTGATGGACTCCTCTAGTGATGAGTCCTATGAGTCTGCTCTGGAGGAGTAGGGCAACCTTGAGAGAGCAGAGAGTCCGGCCGGTCATCAGGAGGCACCTGGGTCTTGGAGTAGTGGGGAGGATCAAGGCCAGTTTGTCCCTGATGTCAGGTTAAGACAGATTGAAAGAAGGCAGCGTCAGTTGCAGGAGAGATGAACTCGGAGGAGATCATTAGTCCCAGCTGCCTAATGACTGGCCCCTCCCAAGAGGGTTTAAAAGGAAGCCTCTGTTAAGGAAAAGCTCGCAGAGAACAACGAATAATTTGTAGAGTCAGATGTCTTTGTATCGAGTCGCAGTTCTAGCTTGTAGTTGATTTGCAGAGGCTTCAGGTCTTTTTCAAGGTCAGTTCGGGCAAGCAGCCAGTCAGGTCATTAGTCTCAGTAAGGGGGGTCAGAACAGGTTTCAATATGATGTTGGTCCACTGCGCACTGCTCTTGAGCTAATCTGAAGGCCACATGAAGTTTGGAGGTCTGTAGCGATTGACTCTGCAGAACGTTGGAGACCTCTTCGCACTATGTGCCTCAGCATCCGCTGACCCCGCTCTGTCCATTTACGTGGCCTACCACTTCATGGCTGAGTTGCTGTCATTCCCAAACATTTCCATGTTCTTATAATACAGCTGACAGTTGACTGTGGAATATTTAGGAGCGAGGAAATTTCACGACTGGATTTGTTGCACAGGTGGCCTCCTATCACAGTTCCATGCTGAGCTCCTGAAAGCGACCCATTCTTTCACAAATGATTGTAACAACAGTCTGCATGTCTAGATACTTGATTCTATACACCTGTGGCCATGGAAGTGATTGGCACACCTCATTCTGATTATTTGGATGGGTGAGCAAATACGTTTGGCAATGTCGTATATAAGACCCAGATTTATTTTTTGGGAAACACAGATATGTATGTGTATGCAGACATACTTTCCTTCTTCAGCTTTCAACACAAATATACAACATTAAAACCAATATGAGCTGTGGTGGTGCAGTGGTTAGAATACAGTACTGCAGATTATTTCTGCTGACTGCCAGCTGACTGCAGTTCGATTCTTACCAGCTCAAGGTTGACTCAGTCTTTCATCCTTCTGAGGTCGGTAAAATGAGGACCCAGATTGTTGGGGGGAGCGATATGCTGACTCTGGAAACTTCTTAGAGAGGGCTGTAAAACACTGTTAAGTGGTTTATAAGTGTCTGTGCTTTTGCCTTTGCTAATCAATTGCCACCATGGTTTGGCTACACATTACACTTCTCCTGTGGAAAGTCATTGGCCTTAAAAACATACCAAAAGCTCCCTCTGAACAGTAGATAGATAACCTGAAAGGGTTCCCCTGGAGGAACAAAAGAAGGAAAGAAGCATCTTTTCCTTTTATCTTTTGTTTATCTCAACCAGCTTATTTCTCCCTAGCATTTTGGAACAAGAAACATTAGCAGAATAAGATACGACCTAGTATTAAGCAGCAGCATCTTTATATCAATGCTTTCCAGACTTGACAACTTTCAGATGTGCACAGTTTAACTCTTAGAATTCCTGCTAGCCGAGCAATACTGGGAGTTAAAATCCATACATCTTAAACTTGTCAAAGATGAAAATGTCTATGGAGGTTATCATTTATCCAGGTCATGATTGTCCCAAAAGTGCTGTCAGGTCTGCCTCTAACGATAACCAAGAAAGAATCCACTCAACTCCATTTGTAAGAATTAAGAGGACTTTTACTGGTTATGAAAAGATAGCAGCGAGGTAAAGCAAGGCCTGAGACCCGAGCGCGCAAAAACATACATATCAATATCTGTCCAACCCCTTTCCCCACCCCATTGTCCAATGCGAAAACCCCATAGGCATCATGTGGGTTTGATCTCCAGGAGCATCATCAGGATGGCATGCAAGACCGTTGACCTTGACCATCACACGGCCCCAGCCACTGGTAGGCGAAGTAGATGGCGAGAACATACTCCGTTCTCCAATTCTCCCTCCTGCACTATACAGCCCCATTCCCAATTACCCAAGCCCCTCCCTCCCCGTTTCAATGGCAGCTGAAGCAAGCAACAAAGTGGAGACTGACAAGTGCTTTTATTTTAAAGGCTTTCTGGGTTTTTTTTTAAAAGATATTTTGCTTGCCATCCAAGAAACTTCTTCAGTTCATCTTAAAGATCAATCAGATAGTCCAGTCCAGTTTTTACTACTGGTTCTGTGGGCGTGGCTTGGTGGGCATAGCAGGGGAAGGATACTGCAAAATCCCCAGTCCCTCCTCACTCCCAGAGGAAGGATACTGCAAAATCTCCACTTCCATCACACTCCAGGGCATGGACACTGTCAAATCTCCATTTCCAAATCTCCATGGTTGACCCACACTCCAGGGCACGGCTACTATAAAATTCCCATTCCCTCCCCACCCCAGTAACCTGCTTTGGAGCTCCATTCTCCTCTGCAGGGCAACAGAAGAAGACCCAGCCAATCTGCTGGAACTCCAATCAGCTGGGACTCGGGAGGCAGAGAATAGATGGGGCGGAGCCAGCCAGAGGTGGTATTTGCCGGTTCTGCAAACTACTCAAAATTTGCACTACCAGTTTGCCAGAACCAGTCGGAACTGGCTGAATACCACCTCTGGTCCAGTTGCATTTAAAATAAATGCACCTTTGGGACAAATTTGAAAACCACTACTTTATATGGCCAACATTCTCTACTGAGAAGAGTTTTAGTTTCCCGTTAGCTTGAATATCCACAAAGTTGTTGTTTCAGATCTCGGCATATTTATTGTAAGTAGGAAATATTTAGGAGGATTCTTTCTGCCTGAAAGCCACAATCGGAATAAACAATACCTGGCTAATTGGAGAAGCTAGTTAGGCAACTAATGGACCCATTAGAAGGAAATATCTTGACCAGACAGATGTGTCCAATTACTTTATGCAACCAACATTTTTCCTAGAACCTGAGGGGGGTTAGTTACGATAATGAAAGGCAAAAAGACTGCAAGCCAGTAGCACTTCACTCTTAGCTTCACTCTTACCCTGAGACCGCCAACAAGCTTTCCTTGAGTATCTCAGCCATCTGGAAAGTGCCTTCAGGATCATTAGCAGCCAAGCCTTGTTATTTTTCAGTTTTTGAGGACGCCAGCCAGGTGTTAGATTCAGAGCAGACCTGCTGCTCTTGGGATCAGCTAAGATTTTTGCCATCATCCCAACTAAAATTCTCAATTAAGTTTCTTATTTCTGCTTGCTGGGTCATAAATTCCGTGTCATCTTGCTTATATTTACAGCAAAGGCAACAGGTTTATTAGCGTTCATTATAAACTATAATGTATTCTTTGCTCCCATGTATTCTTTGCTAAAGGGAGGGAAGACATGTTTCTTTCAGTGCAGCCACCAGTGTCTCCTGCATACTAAACAGATACCTGAGCCACTCTTCGGGGATTCATTAAAATCACAGCCCCAAGAAGTTCTGCTTTCCTTGGCTGGATAGTTGGGCAGCTTTTCCAAAAGGATGGGAGGACCTATGGCCAAGACACAAGTTATACTATACTGGAAAAAATAAATAATAGCAATGAAAACAAGATTGCAATAACAGTACCATCTTCACTTGAAATTAACATCTACAGATCTGGGAAACCAAACTGGAATGCTGCGTTTTGGTTTGGATGCTAATGAATGGGTAGGATTAGGGCAGAAATTAGTTGTCCTTTCACCTTTTCTTAAGCAAATTCAATCTCTATTACTACACACACACAACCTAAAGGCACACCTGTTTTCAAATTTCAGAATGCAACAGAACGCTAAAAGAATAGAGAAGAGAAGAGAAGAGAAGAGAAGAGAAGAGAAGAGAAGAGAAGAGAAGAGAAGAGAAGAGAAGAGAAGAGAAGAGAAGAGAAGAGAAGAATTGGAAGGGACTTTGGAGGTCTTCTAGTCCATCGCCCTGCTTAGGCAGAAAACCCTACACCACTTGAGACAAATGGTTATCCAACATCTTCTTAAAGACTTGCAGTGTTGGAGCCTTCACAACTTCTGGAGGCAAGTTGTTCCATGGATTAATTGTTCCAACTGTCAGGAAATTTCTCCTTAGTTCTAAGTTGCTTCTCTCACCATTGCTTCTTGCCCTACCCTCAAGTGCTTTGGATAATAGTTTGACTCCATCTTCTTTGTGGCAGCCCCTGAGATATTGGAACTGCTATCATGACTTCCCAAGGTTTTTTTCATTAAACTAGACATACCCAGTTCCTGCAACCGTTCTTCATATGTTTTAGTCTCCAGTCCCCTAATCATCTTTTTTGCTCTTTTTCTGAACTCTTTCTACCTGGTCCCTACCGCCCACTAGTGGGTGTTCCAGCTTTCATGGTGGATGGTAGGGGTTTTGTCTGAAACTGAAGCACTTACCTTTTTAAAAAAAATGTAATTGACCTCCCTACTTTATAAATCACCATTACTGTGGAACCTGTGGGCGGTTAGAAAATTTTACTAATAACAGAGATGCAAAAGTGGGCGGTAGGTATAAAAAGGTTGACTACCCCTGTTCTAGAGTCTCAACATCTTTTTTACATCATGGTGACCAAAACTGAATGTGGTATTCCAAGTGTGGCCTTACCAAGGCATCATAAAGTGATATTAACACTTCATGTGATATTTATTCTTTCCTTCTCTTTATGCAGCCTAGAATTGCGTTAGCTTTTTTGACAGCTGCTGCACACGGCTGGCTCATATCTAAATGGTTGTCCTCTAGGACAGGGGTCCCCAACCCCCGGGCCGCGGACCGGTGCTGGGCCGTGGCTGGATGGGAGCCGGGCCGCAGGGCTGGAGAGGAGGAGGGAGGGAGGAGGGAGCAGCCCCCTGAGCAGAGCATGCGGGAGAACGCAGGCGCGGCTGTTCGCGCCGTTGGAGTGTGGCTCTTCCTCCTCCCTCGTCGACGGAGGGACTCCGATTCCCTCCCCTGCTGGCATGCCCTGTTCGCGCCGTTGGAGTGTGGCTCTTCCTCCTCCCTCGTCGACGGAGGGACTCCGATTCCCTCCCCTGCTGGCATGCCCTGTTCGCGCCGTTGGAGTGTGGCTCTTCCTCCTCCCTCGTCGACGGAGGGACTCCGATTCCCTCCCCTGCTGGCATGCCCTGTTCGCACCGTTGGAGTGTGGCTCTTCCTCCTCCCTCGTCGACGGAGGGACTCCGATTCCCTCCCCTGCTGGCATGCCGGCCACTCGTTTTCTTCCAGGGGCTGCGGAGGCTCCGCGGACGGGGGAGGGAACTGGTGGCCGTAGGGAGGTTGCTCCGGCGGCGCACACCCGTCGACGAGGGTGGAGGAAGAGCCCCCACCATCCTCCTGCATTCTCCCGCACGCTCTGCCCAATGGGCTGCCCCCCTCCTCTCCAGCCCTGCAGCCCAGCTCCTACCCAGCCATGGAGCCTGACCGAGCAAACGAGTGACCAAGCACGGCGGACGGGCTGAGGAGGCTGGGGGGGGACAACGACGACGACAGACACACATAGAGAGACAGAGAGAGGGAGGGAGGGAGAGAAAGATAGACAGAGAGAAAGAGACAGAAAGGAAAGAAAGACAGAAAAAGATACAGAAAGAGAGAAAGAGAGAGAAAGAAAAAGAGAGAGAAAGAGGGAAAGAGAAAAAGAAAGAGAAAGAAATAAAGAGAGAAAGGGAAAGAGAGAAAAAAAGAAATAGCGAGAGAAAGAAAGAGACAGAGACAAAGAAAGAGAAAGAGAGAGAGAGAGAGAAAGAAAGAAAGAAAGAAAGAAAGAAAGAAAGAAAGAAAGAAAGAAAGAAAGAAAGAAAGAAAGAAAGAGAAAAGAAAGAAAGAAAGAACTTATGACCACAGTTGAGGCTAAAAGTTTGGTTGCTAACCAAGATCATTGTTAAGTGAGTTTCACATTTTCCAAGTTGGCCACGCCCACCCAGTCACATGACTGCTGAGCCACTCAGTCGGTCCGCAGAATTTTCTTTAAAATGAAACCGGTCCCTGGTGAAAAAAAGGGAGGGGACCCCTGCTCTAGGACTCCAAGATCCCTTTCACAGTTACTACTATTGAGTAGTATATAATGTAATATATAATGTAGAAGTATATAACGGAAAAGTCTGTACAAAAATGCATATTCAGAAAAATAATGTTGGGGGAAAATATTACATTACAAATATTACCCAATGTATACAATACAATGGGTAAAATTGCAAAGGAAAATGTTAGGAAACTGTGCATATTTTAGTGTAAACTTTAAAACAACATTCTGAAATCCCACAAATGTTATTTGATATACAAAAATGAGGAATAGAGAAAAACCAACATTTACATTGCCTATTTCTAATAAATGTCAAAGTCAGAACTAAAATCAGGATGTAATATTTAAATTTCACTCATATAAGATGCATGTTTTAAAACATTGCAAATTTATGTGATTTTTATCTCATAAGACCAAGACAAATATGAAGAATAGTTGCCATAACATCCCTCTAGTCTGATGTTTAAGACAGTATGCAATATATAAAGTCAATCATTACTAAAAAGTGCAGATATAACTACAATGTACTACAGATTGATTGGGTGATACGTATCAAAAGATTTGTGTGGGATGACTAAAATACCTTATGATCTATTAATATATCAAATGATAAAATTTCTATTCAAATGTCATGTCAATGTTAAATTGATACCTAATTAATTTTATCTAACTCCTGCAAGTTGCACTTTAATACAATTGAGCCAAAGAAAGGATATTTTAAAGAAAATGTTTATTAAAGAACGTTTAATAAAATGAAAGAATAGGGGAGACATGATAGCAGTGTTCCAATATCTCAGGGGTTGCCACAAAGAAGAGGGAGTCAAACTATTCTCCAAAGCGCCAGAAGGCAAGACAAGAAACAATGGATGTAAACTAATCAGAGAGAGAAGCAACTTAGAACTGAGGAGAAATTTCCTGACAGTTAGAGCAATTAATCAATGGAACAGCTTGCTACCAGAAGTTGTGAATGCCCCAACACTGCAGATCTTTAGGAAGATGTTGGATAGCCATTTGTCTGAAATGGTATAGGGTTTCCTGTCTAGGCAGGGGGTTGGATTAGAAGACCTCCCAGGTCCCTTCCAACTCTGCTATTGTATTATTGTATGTTCAAATTCATTTTGTATCTTTAGTAAATCTATGCCCCATCTTTCTTCTTAATGTAAAGTAGCAGTCTTTCTCAAAATTATTCCATGAAGTTCAAGAATGAATGAAGTGGATCTTCTCAGTCCAACTTTGTTCTGCAAACATCACCGAATTCTCTGAGCAGGGGTGGGATTCAAAAACGTTAGCAACCGGTTCTCTGCCCGGTTGCTGATGGGTGGGGCCTACTCAACCTCCTGCACAGTGGTGGGTTTGAAAAAAAATTTAAACCTCTTCTGTAGGTGTGGCCTGCTTTGTGGGAGTGGCTTGTTGGCCAGGCGGCCGTGTGGGAGTGGCTTGCCAGCCATGTAACCAAGTGGGAATGGCTTGCCAGCCATGTGACTGGGTGGGCGTGGCCAACTTGTAAAATGTGGTGACTCTCACTTAACAACGCTCTTGCTTAGCAACCAAAATGTTGGCTCAGAAACTTTGGCATTTGAAGCACGCAAGTCTTAAAGCTGTCAAATTACAAGACCCTTGCACCCCTCACCCTTTAGAAAAAAAAACTCCAGGGGTGTTCAACCTTGACAGCTTTAAGACTTCTGGACTTCAACTCCCAGAATTCCTCCTCTCGCTCTTCCTCTTGATGATGGGCGGACGGGCGGGGGGAGGGAGGGAGCTGGAACCGGTTCTAAATGGCCCTGGAGATTTGTGGAACCTCTTCTATAGAAGAGCTTAGAACTGGCAGGAACCCACCCCTGCTCCTGCACCACGATGGGGGGGGGGGAAAAGCATTTTCACCCTCCCAAGAGGCTCAGGAGGCTTTTTGCAAGCTTCCGAGAGGGCAAAACCAGCCTTCCCCAGGCTCTGGAGGCCCTCCGGAAGCTAGAAAAAGGCTTGTTTCTGGACTTCCAGAACTTCCAGGTTTTATAGTGTGGTGACCAAAACTGAATGCAGTATTCTAGCTATGTTTATTGCTACTCACCTATCTCACCAGAAAAAATCCTCCCCCTCTCCCGTACATCTACTACATATACACAGTCAAGTTGTGTGTATATAGGGAGAATTTAGTTCTAGGTAGTCCCATCAGTGACTTAAGGCTGGCCAGCCTCTTCATTCCTCCCCTCAACTCAGCTTAGCTTCACTCAGCCCATCAACTCAGATTCCACAACAAAAAAGCTTTCAGCATGAAGTTCAGATGTGATTCCTTTGCACACCCTACACAAAAGGCCCCATCTGGAGTATTGTGTCCAGATCTGGTCACCATACCTTCAGAAGGATATGATGGAAATGGAAAAGGTGCAGAGGAGGGCAACCAGAACGATTAGGGGGCTGGAACACCTTCCTTACCATCTGAGGCTGCAACGGCTGGGCCTCTTCACTCTAGAACAACGGCACCTGAGAGGTGACCTGATTGAAGTCTATAAAATCATGCACGGTGTGGACAAAGTCGAAAAGGAAAAACTGTTTTCCCTTTCGCACAACACTAGAACTAGAGGGCACTCCATGAAACTTTTGGAAGCTAGACCTCAAACAAATAAGAGAAAGTACTTTTTCACCCAGAGGATCACTGGTCTATGGAACTCCCTGCCAGAAGAAGTGGTGACAGCTGTCAGCCTCGACACCTTTAAGAAAGGATTAGATGAGTTCATGGAGAACAAGGGGATCCATGGCTATCATGATGGATGCCTAAGGACACCCTCCGGGTTGGAGAGATTGGCAGGATATTTCTCAATGCCATTTGCAGGGAATCATAAGCAGGTGAAGATATCTGCTTGGGAATACCCTGAAGCAAATGGGGAGCCACTGTGTGAGACAGAATGCTGGACTGGATGGGCTGTGGCCTGTTCCAGCAAGGCTATTCTTATGTTCTTATGTAAAAGAAACATCTGACCACATGTGTCTAAGTGTTCATTCAGGTAATCATACCCAAATGCAAAGTGATGCTTGGTTAATCCTGTATTAAGGTTTCACTTAATTCTCAAATCTGAGGAGCCCTTGGTGTTCTGTAAACTTGGTTGTTTTCCAGACGTTTCATTACCCAAAGTAGGTTACATCATCAGTGCTAGGTGATGATGTTACCTAGTTTGGGTCATGAAACTTCTGGAAGAAAACAGCCAAGCTCAGAGAGCACCAAGGACCTCACATTTCAACCCTGAACTACAAATATTCCCCTTTAATGTTCTGGAGCTCGTGGTGAGTGCGCATGAACAATTTGGTTTCGAGAAGGGGGGGGGGAAATATCCCATCAACCAGTGCAATGTATGAAGAGAATCTCACATCAGTGAAAAGCATTCCAATCCACTCTTTTAACACGTTTACTTTTGCAAGAATGAAAACAAACACCAAATCACATCACAGCTAATGTAGAGATAATTAGCTGCTTTATATACTTATAATCAAACAAATTTTCCATCTGTACACAAACATGTTTCTCCTTCCGGCGACAGTGAAGCTCTTAATCAGATGAAGGTTGGAGAAAAATGTTCTCCAGACAGCTTTTTATTAGTTTCCAGATTGTACTTGCGGCCTGCTTTTTTTTGCACAATTATGAAAAGGATGCCAAGAATTTCAACACAAAAACACCATATTCATTTTTCATGTGGGGTGTGGGGTGTCCAGGGAGGGGTAGCACCTCTGGTGCAGCCACATGTCATGTCCTTTTAGGGCAGCTCATTTAAACTCAGCTCTCACCTGTGGCTCCTAGTATCTGTAGCATGCACAGCAGCCACACCCCGGGCAACAGCTTCGACAGGCTGGTCAAACCAGGTTGAGAGTAGCTGTTGGGTCATTGACCTTCGGTGAGAGAGGGACTTGTCTATCCCGACATGTGAAGACAGATTCCGGTGGATTGAGTGGATGAAACCTACTAAGCTTAAGATGACGGTCATGAAGGCAATCTCTGCAAGTGATGTGGTACGCTAAGAGTACGTCAAGACACAAAAGACGCCCTGGTCGACCACTGCGCTCAGCCCATCTCCAACTGTCTTGACTCTTGTCCTGCTAATGGAGCAAGATGGAATCTGGGCAGAGAATGAGGCTGACTCTGCACACCTCTCCCTCGCTTTTATCCAATTCATGCGCAAGTCTTCACATCCCCTCAATTAGATGCCAAGGTCCTTTTCGGACAGGATGGACGAACATCAACCATTATTCATACCGCTATGAGAACTGGAGTCCCACAGTTCTCGCAGTGGTGTAAATTATGGTATTTTTGTGTCAAGGTCTACTACAGAAGACTTTGGGTGACAACAGTCCTAAGAAGGTTTCGAAGCCCACCACAACTTTTGTATCATTTTTAACACGGTTATACTAAGGCAAGGATGGATTCCAAGTGGTCCAGTGATAGACATCTAGAGCTATCATTTGATCATCCTCCAACAGTGGGACTTGGAGCACAGCTGCTCACATGGTTAGGACCAGTGGTGGGATTCAAAAAATTCTACTACTGGTTCTGTGGGTATGGCTTGGTGGGCATGGCATGTCTTGGTGGGCATGGCAGGGAAAGAATACTTAAAATTTCCATTCCCTCTCAACTCCAGGGGAAGGTTACTGCAAAATCCCCATTTCCGCCCTATCAGCTGGGACTCAGGAGGCAGAGAATAGATAGGGGCGGGGCCAGTCAGAGGTGGTATTTACCGCTTCTCCAAACTACTCAAAATTTCCGCTACCAGTTCTCCAGAACTTGTCAGAGCATGCTGAATACCACCTCTGGTTGGGACACTGGGTTGGATGTTAGCAACCCCACATTTAAGATTTGAGTGCTGCTGTAGGGCGGGTTGCATCCCCATCCTTTGCTCTCGCTCCTGTAGGGGACATAAAAGGAATCCCCAACTGGGGGTCACTCCGGGCAATGTTGATGTCACCGGCTAATCCTTTCAACCTGGAAATGCAACTTGGTGCTCCTGACACAAGTGTGATCCTTGGGACAGAAGTGACAATCACTAAAATTTAATACAATAGTAAGGAAAACTTTAAATAGCATTTAATTTAGGGATAAAGCAGGGTTCCGTGAGCTCTTAGCTGTCCTAATGTCTTGCTTGATTTACATTTTACACATGGTTTAAACTATGTAGCAATCTTTCAGGACCCTTCTGTTGTGGCCCACCAGTGGCCAGCGGAGCTGGCAGTAGATTCAGATAATGAGGAGGTTGGGGAGGAACATAGACCAGTACTGGAGTCTGGGGAAGGCTCTGATGAGCCCTCTGTGTCGGAGGCAGAGAGGGGGCCAGAGCCATATGCCATTATCAGCTGCCTTCAGAGTCAGACATCAGTGAGGCAGACCAACAGCTGGAGCCTGTTCCCAGTATGCGCATGCACAGAGTTGCCGGACGAAGGGAACAGCTAAAGAACAGGGGTCGACTTGGGAGTAAGGCCACAGGTGGACGATGAACGGCCCCTTCCCCCAAAGGAAATAAAAGAGGAGCAAAAGGGGAGTGGAGTTTGCAGGAGACAATTAGTTCGCTTAATTGGCTCGTGAATCTCCGAGACTCCTTGCCAGGTTTTGAAGATATTGGCCTGGCAGCTCACCAAGCCAGATAAGGTGTGTGACTGTAAATCCTCCCTTGAAAGACTTTTCTATATGTGAATGAGCAGAATTCACAGTCAATTAATAAAGTGTTTTTTGCCAGGACAAGGAGTTTGCTTCATGCTCTTGGGAAGCCTCGGTCACAACACCTTCTGATAGTTTTCACAAATCTGCGCTTCTTCTTCCTTATCAGTGACAGAATGTAGTAAGAAGGTGGATTTCCTGGAGGAAAGAGGTGCATTCCAGAGGAGTAAGAGGCAACTCAGCCCAGATGGTATGTGTAAGAGAAAGAAGGTGAGGACAGTCCCTTCCTAATAGTTCCCATATTGTACATGCAGATAGTAGATTGCTCATTATGGCAACACTTTGTCTATAGATGTGGAACAATCAAGAACTCAGCTTGAAAGAATCACCATGTCCTGATTTTGAGCCTGATGTTATTGGATCCCTTGCCTTAGAATAATAAGGTTGAAAATGATAGTAAACTTGTGGTGGGACTTTGAAATGTGTGCAGGATTGTTATCTTTCAAAGAACAAGAATGTTGGAATAGTTACACAATGTAGTTTGAAAGGTACACTAGAACAGGGGTCTCCAAGCTTGGCAACTTTAAGACTTGTGGACTTCAACTCCCAGAATTCCTCAGCTGGTTTTGCTGGCTGAGGAATTCTGGGAGTTGAAGTCCACAAGTCTTAAAGTTGCCAAGGTTGGAGACCCCTGCACTAGAAGCTTTCTACCCTAGTTAATTAGTAAGACTTGTGGACTTCAACTCCCAGAATTCCTCAGCTGGCTTTGCTGGCTGAGGAATTCTGGGAGTTGAAGTCCGCAAGTCTTAAAGTTGCCAAGGTTGGAGACCCCTGCACGAGAAGCTTTCTACCCTAGTTAATTAGTAAGACTTGTGGACTTCAACTCCCAGAATTCCTCAGCTGGCTTTGCTGGCTGAGGAATTCTGGGAGTTGAAGTCCACAAGCCTTAAAGTTGCCAAGGTTGGAGACCCCTGCCCTAGAAGCTTTCTACCCTAGTTATTTAGTAAGAATTCATCTGAGAACAACTATCAGTAACAAGAGGCTGTTGCCTATTTCTTTCAAGTTTTGGAGAGGATACAATGGTGTGCTTGTGCTCTCCAAGAAAATCAGCTCATTAGATTTGGTGCTATGGAGTGGAGAGGAGTGGGTGCAAATTGTTTCAAATTCAAACCCATTTACAAAACATGACCTGAGTGTCAAATGCCCATTTTGAGTGTGAAATAGACTATTTCAATCTTTTTGAGCTTAAAACACTTTGAACTCCAAAATAGAGTTGCTTTGAACTTGCAACACCTCCAAAAAAAGGCAGTAGTAACCCATTTTGTACTCCGTAGTAAAACTACGATCACGTGAAGTGTTAATGCCACTGCATAGTGCCTTGGTAAGGCCACACTTGGAATACTGCATACAGTTTTGGTCGCCACGATGTAGAAAAGACGTGGAGACTCTGGAAAGAGTGCAGAGAAGAGCAACCAAGATTATTAGGGGACTGGAGACTAAACCATATGAAGAACGGTTGCAGGAGCTGGGTATGTCTAGTTTGATGAAGAGAAGGACCAGGGGAGACAGGATAGCAGTGTTCCGATATCTCAGAGGGTGCCACAAAGAAGAGGGAGCCAAACTATTCTCCAAGGCACCTGGGGGCAGGACAAGAAGCAATGGGTGGAAACTAATCAAGGAGAGAAGCAACTTAGAACTAAGGAGAAATTTCCTGACAGTTAGAACAATTAACCTCTGGAACAGCTTGCCTCCAGAAGTTGTGAATGCCCCAACCCTGGAAGTCTTTAAAAAGATGTTAGATAGCCATTTGTCTGAAATGGTATAAGGCTCCTGTCCACGCAGGGGGTTGGACTAGAAGACCTACAAGGTCCCTTCCAACTCTGCTATTGTATTGTATTGTACTACACTCTAAACTGCCATTTTGCTCTTAACCAGAGCATTTGAAATATTTTGAGTTTGAAATGCTTTGTATCCCATTAATAAATGGGATAGATTAATTGTCAGGTTCCAAATAGCACCCAAAAGTAAATCAGAGTCTAAGGCAAAGTTCGGGCTAAGGTTAGAGTTTCAATTTATTAAGAAAGCCATGTTGGCACATCTGGGAAACCCCAAATCTGAAAGCTTCCTGGGTTTCCCCACCTAGTTGAAAGTTCAAGATCTTGCCCCCCACACCCACAAGTCCATCTTCCACTGCCATGCTGGCAGTTCCACCCATCCAGTTCTGCTCAGGTGCAGAGACAAAGGATGACCTTGGCTTTCTAGAAAGGAATTTTGTTATGGCTACATTGCATCTGACTCTTTCAATCCCCCCTCCCATTTTCCCACAAAAGAAAATGTATAGTAGAAAAATAGAAAGCGTGGCTGGCCAAAGATCGAAAAGAAAAGATGGCTGCAGGCCTGACATTAATCCTCAAACTTCAGCTTTTCTACCATAGAGATAACACTTGTTTAGCAACCCCAGTTGTGACCAGCAAGTGGTCATTAAGGGAAAATATTACTAAAGTGACACCACAACAATACCTAAGATATTGTTTTACATTTCCTTTGTCCCAAAAGTGCTTTTCTAAAAGGCAACTGGAGTTTTTTGTTCCCTTGAAAACGTTTTGCTTCTCATCCAAGAAGTTTCTTCCATGAGATGAGATGAGAAGCAAAACATTTTCAAGAAAAGACAAAATCAAGAAAGTCCAGTTGCCTTTTGAAAAAACATCCTTGAGACAACCATGACCTGGATGATTGAGAATCTCTATAGATACCTTTCCTTTGCTTTACTGACTTTTTATAGGGGATTGGCTGCAAAGCCACTTTTTCATACAGTTGTAACTGCAAACAATTGCTAAACAAACCAGTCACTAAACAAGGACTAGCTCCAGGGATGGGATTCAGCCGGTTCGGACCAGTTCAGGCGAACCGGTAGCTTTGATGGTCGGTCGGGGAGCAAACTGGTTAGCTCCGACGATCAGGTTAGCCAGCCCACCTGCCCCTTCGCTTTACTTACCTGTTGTGGCCCATCCGGCTCCAGATGAGCTGCTGATGGACTCTTCTAGTGAGGAGTCCTATGAGTCTGCTCTGGAGGAGGAGGGTGACCTTGAGAGAGCAGAGAGCCCGGCTAGTCATCAGGAGGCACCTGGGTCTTGGAGTAATGTGGAGGATCAAAGCCAGTTTGTCCCTGATGTCAGGTTAAGACGGATTGAAAGAAGGCAGCGTCAGTTGCAGGAAAGACGAACTTGGAGGAGGTCATTAGTCCCAGCTGCCTAATGACTGGCCCCTCCCAAGAGGGTTTAAAAGGAAGCCTCTGTTAAGGAAAAGCTTGCAGAGAACAATGAATAATTTGTAGAGTCGGATTTCATTGCAGTTCTAGTTTGTAGTCGATTTTCAGAGGCTTCAGGTCTGTTCAAAGTCAGTTCAGGCAAGCAGCCAGTCAGGTCATTAGTCTCAGTAAGGGGGGTCAGAACACTTACCTATGTCCTCTCAGCTGATTCACGCAACAGAGTGGATTGCCACACCTCAGCTGTGTTACTTGCCAGAAATAACATGGAAGATAAGTTTTGTTAAAACTGAAGCATGCAATCACCGAGCCGGTTGTTGTTAAACCGGCAGGATCCCACCACTGACTAGCTGTAGTTGGATCCTCAACACAAACGCAGTTACTCGCTACTTGTGGGAAATGCATATACTGAAAATATTTCATCTTAGTAAAGTGGTATGAGAGCCACTTTATTAAGATGAAATGATTTTGAAATCTGATTAAATTTCATCTTTCTTTTCATTGGCTTTTCAAAGTTGTCTTAAGAAAAATGAAATCAAAGAGCTTACATGTTCTTACTTCTGACCTAGGTTGTTACCAAAGTAGCATTCATTCATTCATTCACTCACTCAGGTTATTGTTTAAAGAAGATCGAAGCAGGGTGTTTAACAAGCCCAAGTCATTCAAAACCCCTAATTTTACCCCTTTTAAGCTAGAAGATAGAGCAAATGCTTTATATCTGAAGGTTGGCACAGAGATAATTTCTCCTTACTGCTTTTCTTCTCAACAAAGGAACTGAAATGGTAACTATCAAAATTGGCATCGCCATTCAATGTTACGTATAATGGAAAGAAATGTTTTTAAACACCTTTTGAGATAAGACGCCACAAAGCTCAACTGAACTAAAAGATGGAAGACAAGGATTTCTTTAGCAGAGTTTAGGGATATTCGGTGACGCATCTTGTCTTCAAGTCAGAGGCTTGTAACTTAGCTTAAAGTCAGTGGTGGGGTTCAGAAATGTTAGCAATTGGTTTGCTGCCCAATTGCTGGGTGGGCATAGCCATGGTGGGCGTGGCCTACTTGGCTTCCAGTACCATGGCGGGGGGAGGGGTGTTTTGCCCTCTCCAGACTCAGGAGGCTTTTCTCAAGCCTCCAGGAGGGCAAAAACATCCTTCCCCAGGCTCCAGAGGTCCCCCAGAGGCCTGAAACAGGCCCATTTCTAGACTTCCAGAACTTCCGGGAGGCCTATTTTTTATCCTCCCTAGTTGCCCTGGTATGCAAAATGGAATGCCTGAAGACTCTTGGGAGGGGAGAGGTGAGCGGGACCAGCCAGTCTTTGCAACTACTGATACTAGTGATCTGGGAATAGGGGATCTAGTCATCACACCCCTGTCATGGACAGATCACGCTCTCCTTCGGCTCGACTTTCCGATTGCCGCACCTCACTGCGGGGAGGCGGAACCGGACATTCCTATATGGTTCTGCCCCAGGCTCCTGATGGACCCGATAAGGTTCCAAAGGGAGCTTGGGCCAATTCCTGTGGACTTGCCCCGCGACTCGACTGAGGACCTAGTGGCCGCATGGTTAAGTGCGGCCACGGGGGCCTTGGACCGAGTCGCGCCCTTGCGGCCTCTCTTGCGGCGACGAACCACCTGGGCTCCTTGGTTTACCGAGGGGCTTAGGGAGATGAAGCGCCACAAGAGATGCCTAGAGAGCAGATGGAGATCTTCTCGCTCTGAAGCCAACCGAACACTAGTGAGAGACCATATTAGGACTTACTTAGTGGCGATAAGAGTGGCCAAATGTGAGTATTGTGCCACTCTTATTGCATCCGCAGATAACCGCCCTGCCACCCTGTTTGGGGTGACCCGCTCCCTCCTTCAACAGAGGCCACGGGAAGCCCCTCTACAGGGTCGAGCAGAGGAATTTGGGATTTATCTGCAGGAGAAAATCACTCGGATTCGGAACGAGCTACCCTCCATCGACAGTGGCCCAGTCGAGCAGGCCGAGGCTGTTCTTGTGACACCATCTTGGGAGGAGTTTGATTTTGTTACCACCGAGGATATGGACAAGTTGTCAAAGAGACTTAGGGCTACCACATGTTTATTGGACCCGTGTCCCTCCTGGCTTGTACTGGCATCCTGGGAGACGACACGAGGCTGGCTCCAGGGCATTGTCAACGCATCTTTGAGTGAGGGGTCCTTGCCTGCCGTCTTGAAAGAGGCGGTAGTAAGGCCCCTCCTCAAGAAGCCGTCCCTGGATCCAGCATTATTAGAGAACTATCATCCCGTCTCCAACCTCCACTTTCTAGTGAAGGTTGTTGAGAGTGTGGTGGCTCAACAGTTTCCGCGACACTTGGAGGAAGTTGATTATCTAGACCCGCGCCAATCCGGCTTCCGACCCGGGCACAGCACCGAGACGGCATTGGTCGCGTTGGTTGATGATCTCTGGAGGGCGCGGGATAGAGGATATTCCTCTATCCTAGTCCTATTAGACCTCTCAGCGGCTTTTGATACCATCGATCATGTTATCCTATTGCGCCGACTGGGGGGGTTGGGGCTGGGAGGCACCATTTTGCAGTGGTTCTCGTCCTACCTCTCTGGTCGGTCTCAATATGTGTTGACAGGGGGGCAGAGGTCGGCCTCGAGACCCTCCTATTCAACACATATATGAAGCCGCTGGGTGAGATCATCCGTGGTTTTGGGATGGGATATCATCTGTACGCTGATGATACTCAGTTGTACATATCCACCCCAGACCACCCCAACGATGCCGTCGAGGTTATGTCCCGGTGCTTGGAAGCTGTATGGATCTGGATGGGTGGTAACAAACTCAAGCTCAACCCGTCCAAGACTGAGTGGCTGTGGCTTCCGGCACCCCGGTTCAGCCAGATTATTCCAACTCTGGCCATTGGGGGCGAAACACCGGCCCCCGTGGAGAGGGCGCGCAATTTGGGTGTCCTCCTGGATTCCCGGCTGTCTATGGAAGATCATGCGGCAACCGTGGCCAGGGGGGCGTTTCATCAGGTTCGCCTGATGCGCTAATTGCGCCCCTTACTGGACCGGGGTGCCTTACGCACAGTCACTCAAGCACTCGTCACCTCTCGACTCGACTACTGTAATGCTCTCTACATGGGGCTTCCCTTGAGGTGCACCCGAAAGCTGCAGCTAGTCCAGAATGCAGCCGCGCGGGTGATTACGGGAGCACCTAGACACTCCCACATAACACCTATCCTGCGCGAGCTGCACTGGCTTCCTGTGGTCTTTCGGGTGCGCTTCAAGGTTTTAATGACCATCTTTAAAGCGCTCCATGGCTCGGGGCCTAGTTATATGCGAGACCGCCTCCTGCCCCATACATCCCTCAGACCGATACGCTCCCACAGAGAGGGCCTCCTCAGGGTGCCGTCGGCTGGACAATGCCGACTGGCGACACCCAGGGGGAGAGCCTTCTCTGTGGCGGGCCCAGCCCTCTGGAACGACTTACCCCCTGAACTCTGCACCATCTCCGACCTCCGCCTCTTCCGCAAGTGTCTGAAGACACACCTATTTCATCTAGCCGGCCTAGCGTAGCCTCCATACTGACTATTAGATAGTTTTTAAACTTGGGATTTTAATTCGGTTTTTAGCGCAGGGTTTATTTATTAGAATAAGTATTTTAAATTTCATATATTTTATATATTTTGTATGTATTTTAACATCCCTGTGCGCCGCCCTGGGTCCTAACAAGGAGAAGGGCGGGGTATAAATTTAATAAATAATAAATAATAAATAAATTCAGCAAACAAGATGTAAAATTAGCATCCAGTTTGCATGAACAGGTCCAAACTGGCTGAATCCCACCCCTGCTTAAAGTTACGTGTCAAAAGGTTTAATTAAAAGAGATGAAGAGGAGCCAGAGTCCCCAAAATGCAAACACAGTATGGTGGGGTGCATCGTGGCTTATGATGTCTCCTCTCTTGTTTAACATCTACATGAAGCCAATGACGGAAATCACCCAATGGTTTAGAGTGAGGTTTCAACAAAACTTATTTATTATTGATTAAACTGATATGCCAACTATCTCATCTGGTTGTTGACTCAATATGTTAATGATACCCAGCTTTAGATCTCTACTCCAGGTAACTTGAGTGATGCCATTTGTCCCAGTGCCTGGAGGCTGTGTGGATCTGGATGGGGCACAATCGATTTCAGGTCAATCCTAGCAAGGTTGAATAGTTTGGATCTCCGGGTTCTGGGGACTTTCCACCTTTGGTTCTGGATGGGGTTACCTTGCAACTGATAGAACTAGTGAGCAATCTGGGAGTCCTCCTGTATTCATAGTTCCTGCACACTTCTAATTGTGCATCAGCTGTGCCCATTCCTGGATTGTGAGGCCCTACTCATGATCACTCATACCCCCTCATGACCAATTGGACTACTGCAGCACATACCACATGGGGCTATCATTGAGCATCCAGAAGCTTCAGCTGCTGGAAAATGCAGCAATGTGAGTAGTTAATGGTGTTATTTTTTTAGCATGTGTGACACCATCACTCCACAACCTGCTGTTGTGGTCCACCGGTGGCCAGTGGAGCTGGCAGCAGAGTCAGACAGTGAGGAGGTTGGGGAGAAACATCGGCCAGTCCTGAGGGTTGAGGAAATCGCAGACGAGGGCTCTGTGTCAGAGGCAGAGAGGGAGTTAGACAGCAGCAAAGCAGAGGAACAGCTGGAGCCTGTTCCCAGGGTGCGCATGCGCAGAGCTGCCAGAAGACAAGAACAACTAAGAAAGCAGAGTCAACTTAGGAGTAAAGCCACATCTTGGAGGTGATTGGCCCTTCCCATAGGAAACAAAAGAGGAGCGAACAAGGAGGGGGCTTTTGCAGGAAAACGTTCATTCGGTCAGTTGTTTTAAGAGTAGAAAGTTCTGTTTGTGACTATAAAGGACAGAGTCTATAAGAGACTCTGTGCCAAGTTTTGCCTTGACCTGTGTTTGGAAACTAGTTATCTGGCAGCGCTCCAAACGAGATAAGGTGCGTGTGGAGAAACATTCCTCTGAAAGACTGTTTGCTAAGCCTTGCTGACTGTGAATGAAAAGAATTCACAGTCATGTAAAGAAAAGAGGTTTTGCCGGGACCCAGACTTTGCTTCTTGCTTTCTAAGGAAACCTGGGTCAGAACACCTGCACTGGCTATCATCGGTCTGCATCTAGATGCAATTTAAGGTGCTGGTAGTTATCTTTAAAAACTTCCATGGTTTGGGCCAGGCTACATATAGGACCATCTTTCCATAGTTGTTATCTACCCCTGGTTTTTAGATGTATCCAGTTTGGCTGGCGTGCCATTGTTGGGGGATCTCTCCTTTGAGAGACAGAAAAGTTGTGCAGCGGAATGTGCAGTTAGAGAAAACCCGTTGCTGGTATACACACGAATAGCGTCTCAGGCACTGTTAGTAAAAATAAGTAGCTTTACTGGTGTGTAAAACTAAACTCCTGCTTCACAAGCAGTGATAGTAGATATCAAATCAAACAAAATCCTTAGCAAACAAACAATTGCTTACAGTTGCAATTCACGATTCTTCCTTCTTCAATCAGTCAGTCAATGTCAGTCAGCAAGCAAGCAGAGAACAACCAAGCAGAGAGAGAGAATGAGCTCTCCTGACTTCCTCTTATTGTGGAGATAATTATAGCTTGCTAATTACATTCAAAGACCATTTGTTATCATGGTATATATATATATTACCTACCCAACACTAGGAGTATACTCCTAACAGCCATGTTTTAGGCTCTATCAGCTAAGGAATGTTGGCTTGCAATGCTCAATAAGGGAGCCTTTATTTATGGCACCTGCCCTCCAAATGTCATCCTTACAGAGATTAGATTGGTCTCTGTCTGGTTGGTCTTCTGTGGGATCTGAAGAAATCACTGTGTGCTTGAACTTGGGACCCTGAGTATGAGACAGAACCCATTTCTTGGTTATGTGGTTTTCATCTTATTGGTGCTACAATCTTCTGGTTCCTGTGGGTTTTTGTATTTAATTTTTATTGATTTTAATATTGTTATCTCCCCAGTGTCATTCATTTCAGATAGACAACCATATAAATCAACACATTAAATAGCCGTTATAGAAAACATACCTATAATTCCCCCATAAAATGCACAGTTCAATTAAAATAGCATACAAAATCAGTTTCTATTTGGCTGAAATATTTGGGTAGGAAAATGCATGCAATACAAATTGTGTTTATAAAAGGGCTTAGATCTGGAAAAAAAATGTCCATTCATGAAAATTATTATTATTATTATTATTAATTGCATTTATATACCGCCCTATCTCCCTTTCGGGACTAAGGATGGTATACAGCCAACAGTAAAAAAGAGTAATATAAAAGAATAATATAAAATATGCTTAGACTATTATATGGACTTCTTTCTTTCTTTTTCTTTCTTTCTTTTTCTTTCTTTCTTTTAAAAAAAATGGCGAGGTAGGGTAGATAAGGGATGAAATGACCATAAAGTTGAAAAATGATACAGTGGGCAAAACCAAACATGACAGCTTCATCCATCTTGCAGTTTAGAAATCTAGCGTAGGCTGGAGGCATTCACGTTTCTCCAGGCTTTGTTTTCTGTTCTCAGGCATCGTGGGTCTGAAATCAATTCCCAGATGCAAACTGAAGCTAATCTTGAGATGTAAATTATGATCAAGAGAGCATGGATGGATAGAGCTGGGGAAGGGAGGAAAGCGTGTTGTGATATTGATGAAGAAAGGAACCTGAAAGACATCTGCAGAGCTGTTATAAAGCAGATATAAAGTAAAAATGAACCAAAACAGAGCAAACTTTATATTCTCAGGATCCATTCTGAGTTGGTCACTGGGACCAGAGGTTTAATCTTCTGAGCTTTCAGACTCATGCTGGAAACCATCCTCAGGGAACTTCTCTCTCACCAGAAGGGCTCAGGGTGTCAACTTGCAAAGCATCCCTGGCCAGCTCTCGAGTTGCCATAGGGGATGGGGAATTGATGACGCAACATGGCAGCCTCAAGCAGAAGCACATTCCATGCATATCTTTCTCAAGGCTGTCTCCAGGTTACCCGCAGTAGCCGAGAGGCATGATCTCTACAGCCCACGAAAGTGCTCCATTGGAGAATGTGATTTATGATACACCTTGGGGTGAGGCAGGAAACAGGGTCATAATTGGGTCGTAAATTACATGGGGTCAGAGCTAGCTTCAATTGGGTGCGTGCTGACATGTTGCTCCTAATAAATAACTGGATTTCTTTTGAAGTTTGGCTGAAACTCATGGTTTAATTAGGGCATCTGTCGGAACCCTGAGAATGGGAGAAGTTTCCTGAGGATGGCTTCCAGTACAAATCTGAGAAGTCAGAAGACTAAACCTCTGGTACCTAGTGACGACCCAGACTGGATCTGGCAACATCCTGGGACACATATATTTGCTGCCAGCGTTCCAGATAGCATCCAAAATTAAATTAGAGTCCAAGGCAACGTATGCTCAGAGTTTCAATTTATTAAGAGAGCCATGCTGGCCCATCTGAGGGAAAACCTAAATCTGAAGCTTCTTCCGTTTCCCCCCCAACAGTGGTGGGTTTCTGCAGGCTCGCACCTACTTGCGAGAGCCGGTTGGTGAAATTTAGAGAACCAGTGAGAGGGGGTTCCACCGGCGTACCTGGAAGTAAATCTGGCCCGCCGCTGCCAGTGACCCAACGGGAAGGAAAGGAAAGGAAAGGAAAGGAAGGAAGGAAAGAAAGAAAGAAAGAAAGAAAGAAAGAAAGAAAGAAAGAAAGAAAGAAAGAAAGAAAGAAAGAAAGAAAGAAAGAATTTATCATCACAATTGAGTCCAAAATTTTGGTTGCTAAGCAAGAGCGTTGTTAAATGAGTTTCACCACATTTTAAAAGGTGGCCACTCCCACCCTGTCACATGACTGCCAAGCCACGCCCACAAAATAGGCCACACCTACAGAGTAGGTTCTAAAAATTTTGAAACCCACCCCTGCCCCCGAAGTTAAAGTTCATGATCTTGCCCCCACACCCACAAGTCCACCCCATGGTCCAATCTCCCACTGCCATACTGGCAGTTCCACCCATCCAGTTCCGGTCAGGTACAGAGGTGCCAAGACAAAGGATGACTTTGGCAGTCTAGAAAGGAATATTATTTTGGCGACATAACATTCTACTCCATACTATCCCCCCTCCCAATTCTCCACCATAGAAACAGCAGAGCACAGAAGGAAGAAAAGAAGGTAGGGAGGAGGAGGAGGAGAGAGGGAGAAGAAAGTGATGGATAAGCTACAAATATGGTGTATGGAGAGCAGAAGAGCCAATAATTGTTTTGGGGAGTTGATCGTATATGATGAATCGATGTAAACATTTAATAATACAATACAATGTTGGCTATGTAATTTTTTTATAGGAAAAAAAACAAAGATAGAAGTGTCGCAGGCCAAAAATCCCAAAGGAGCATGGCTGCAGGTTTGACATTTGCCTTCATTCATTTATATTACATAATTTATTTATTTATTTATTTTATTAAATTTATACCCCACCCTTCTCCTTGCAAGGACCCAGGGCGGCGCACAGGCAATATTAAAAACCGTACAGAATACAAAAAAATATCATTAAAAAACTATTAAATTATTCCCGTGCTAAAACCCATTTTAAAACCCTAAGAATTTAAAATTTATCCACATTTAGAAAACGGGGGTTATGCTAGGCCGGCTTGTTGGAATAAATAAGTCTTGAGATGTTGGTGGAAGAGACGGAGGTCCGAGGTGGTGCGTAGTTCGGGGGGTAGGTTGTTCCAGAGGGCTGGGCCCGCCACAGAGAAGGCCCTTCCCCTTGGCGTCGCCAACCGGCATTGCCTAGTCGACGGTACCCGGAGAAGGCCCTCTCTGTGGGAGCGGATCGGTCGAAGGGATGTATGGGGCAGGAGGCGGTCTCATATGTAGCTAGGCCCCGAGCCATGGAGCAATTTAAAGATGGTCGTCAGCACCTTGAAGCGCACCCGAAATGCCACAGGTAGCCAGTGCAGCTCGCGCAGGAGAGGTGTTATGTGGGATTGCCTTGAGGCACCCATAATCAGTATAAGTATAATCTTTATTGTCATTGTACTTGTTTACAACGAAATTGGTGATATTCTCAGTACTGTGTTTGATGAGAGCTTGTTTGGTACAGTGGTTAAGGCATCAGGCTAGAAACCAGGAGAGCAAGAGTTCTAGTCCTGCCTTAGACTAGAGTGCCAGCTTGGTGACCTTGGGCCAGTCATATTACCTCAGACCTAGGAAGGAGGCAGTGGCAAACCACTTCCCCCCACACACAAAAAACTTGCCAAGAAAACTGCAGGGACTTGTCCATGCAGTCTCTGAGAACTGGAGCACACTTGAATGGAACTAAAAACAACGGTGCTTGATTATTCTATTTACAGGGGAAAAGTAACTACAGTTACTAAACTGAATATATTACATTGATTAAAGTGGCAAATTATTTGAATCCGGATAAAAGAGTTTTCTGTGTTTTCCTCAGGCACAAATTCTGTGAAGAAGAAGGAGAAGGAGAAGGAGAAGGAGAAGAAGGAGGAAACACCTCCATGCACCTCTGATAATTTCTGCACCTGCTAGCAAGTCCTGACCTTTTGGTTCCCATTCTTGAAGAATTCTGCATGGAAAAAATAGCAAGCTGCAGTTGGCTAGCAATAGAAAACAGTAGCTCTGTAGTGATATCATCACCTGGCAACTCCTTCATGCAGGGAGAACCAAGTCAACAATTGGTCCAAATCTTCCAGCAGACCATAGCAACAGACAGCTGGGCGAGAACAACGAGAGAGAGACAAAATTGCAGATTCGGTGTATGATATCTTTAATGCTAGTCCGGGGATAAATACAGAGATTGCAAAATACAGACGCGATTTCCAACCTTCGTTTTGTGAACTCACTAAAGGGGAGTCTCTTTGCGTGACTTGAAACACCTCTTTCTGGGTTTCCTGAGTTATTCTTTAGAAGAGAAGATGTCGAGACACTTCCACGTTTTCTCTCCTAATTCTTTAGGTCTGCTCTCTCTTCCTTTCCGTTTCCAGCCATCCTACGGTCCCTCACAGCAAAGGTTTGTAAGCTTGTTCTTGGGAAGGTCTTCTAATATCCTAGAACTGTAATGGTGAACCTATGGGAGGCAAGCCCTCTCTGCAAACACCCAAGCCATCACCCCAGCTCAGCTCCATCACGCATGAGTGCGCGCCTCCTCCCGGCCAGCTGATTTTCAGGTCTCTGCTACACATGCACAGGGACAGGGAGCATCTGGGAGACATAGGCGCATGGGCAGAGGGTCACATGCATATGCCCAGTGGTGCAAGTGTGTGGGGATGTGGCACCTACCTGCAGCCCATTTTTGCTCCCAGGAGGTCTACCAGTGACATGCAGTCAGATGAGGCAGGGGAGGCACAGCCTTACCACTCTCCTCATGAAAAGAACAAAAAATGTAAAAAGAAAAAGGTGAGAGTTGAGGTCAGGCTGAGCTAGTTGCTGCCTCACTGTGGATAACTCCGCTTCACTGTTTAAAAAAGCGCCCTCTACTATGAGGCAGGAGAACTGCGTGCCTCATATAGGCTGACTTTTTAGGTGTTTTATGATTGCTTGAGCAGAGTTAAGCGAGGGTTAAAAGCCTAAAAATTCCTGAGGTAGGTGAGGTACACAGTTTTCCTGCCTCATAGTAGAGGGCGCTCGTTTGGGCGGGGCTTCTTCAGAGGACCCAAGGCAAGAGCAGAGTTGAAGTCCTCTCTGAAGGAGTGGGTGGGCTTTATTGCATTTCAGGCATTTCCTACCCAGACAGCAGGCTGCATTTGCAATGGTGGAGGTGTTTGGGGAAGGCAGCAGGGGAATGGGAGGGGGATGGCAGAGGAGCTGCTTTCAAACCATTGGAAGATATTTCTAATCCAACGTGTGTGTGTGTGTGTGTGTGTGTGTGTGTGTGTGTGTGTGTGTTTGAGAGAGAGTGAGGGACAGAGGGAAGGGGGTAGGATAGTTCAATCATCTTCTGTTTGTGTGTGTGTGTGTTTGAGAGAGGGGGGAGAGAGGAAGAGAGGGAGGAAGGAGGGGAAGGGAGAAGAAAAAGAAAAAGAAAGAAGGAAACTTCTTTTGCAAAGGAGAAAAACAAATGCTGTCGCTTTAAATCGGAACTGAGCGTGCCTGGCTGTGGAATTCTAGGAGTTGAAGTCCACAAGTCTAAAAAAAATTGCAACCCACCACTGTGTCACTGCCTCACCAGCCATAAATCTTGTTGTGTCCTCAAGCCTACGTCCCAGACAACTCGTCTGGTAACCTGTGAGTCACCGCATTCCGGAGTTGAGCCAGCAGCTGCAGTGATTAACAGAGACAAGCTGTCTGGAATCTGCCCGGGAAAATACTTACAATGTTGCAATTGCTTGTCAGCAGTTCCTGCTTAAGTAAATCTATATAAGAGGCTCCTGACAAGGAACCTTGCCAGTTGAATCTTGTGTGTGTTGTAAATAGTGTGAATAAACGTTCCTGTTGTTTTGACCATGCCTGAGTCGGAATCCTTTGTCTGATCTAACACTGGCGACGAAGGTGGGATTCAGGCCGTGGCCTTAGAACGCAACGGGTAACGAATACTTCAACAACAGAGCGCAGCGCGACGCACAGCCTCACCATGGCTACGGCGACAATGCCTCCGTTTGCACCGTTCGACCCGATGAAGGAACAATGGGCTTCCTTCTTAGCCCGGTTCGAGTGCTTCTTGATAGCCAGCGACTAGGGCGAACTCGCGCCTGCCAGGAAGCTGAGCCTATTCCTCCAGTGCGGCGGCCCTGAATTGTTCGCTACCGCCCAAACCATAGCAGCACCCGCAGCGGTGCACGAAGTGCCGTGGGACGATCTCCTGGGCCGCCTGAGAGCACACTACACGCCGGCGCCTTCCCGCATAGTGCATCGCTATGCATTCAGGCAATGTGTGCAACAGCCGCAACAGTCGGTAGCCGAGTTCCTGCAGAAATTGAGAGCGACCGCAATTCCCTGCGAGTTCCCTGCTGACTTCCTGGAGGAATCCCTACTGGAGCAGTTTGTATGCGGCGTAAAAGACATCCGCCTAAAGCACCGCTTGCTTTCAAAAACTGTCCTGACTCTCGAGCAAGCGGTGGAAGAAGCACGCGCGACAGAATTGTCGGAGATCTCCACATCCGACATGGGCCGCGCGCGCCCTCCTCTTTTCCCCACTCCGCGAGCGTGTCTGGTAGACGAAATAGCGCCGCTGGATGAGCTGGAGGAGGAAGACCGTGGGGACTGCATGAGGGTGACCGGGCATGTGCCGAATCGCGCATTCACACCGCAGCAGAAGTCCGGGAACTGCCTAGGCTGCGGAGGGGCCCACCAGAGACCAGAGTGCCCATTCAAGGCATCGGTGTGCCGCAGATGTGGCAGGAAAGGACACCTAGCAGCTGTGTGCCGTGCTGCCGCTCCAGCGACAACGCCAGCTGCCGCCTCCAGAACCGTTCCACCAGGACAACGAGGGTCGCAGAAGCGTTCAGGACGCTACCAGCCACAGCCGACCGACTGCTTCGCGCTGGCGGAGATGCCCCCAGCTCTAAGCTACGACCAGGCAGAGAGTAGGAGACTGTCAACAGTGGTTTGCTTAGAGGGGGTGGGGGTAAAAATGGAAATAGATTCAGGGTCCTCTAGATCACTCATGTCCTGGGCGCATTTAGTTAAGCTTTGCCCCAAGCTCAGGAAGCGGGATCTCGGCCCCACGGCGACGATCCTGAAAGATTACCAGGGCTCACAAATTCCCATTCTAGGTCTGCACAGAGTGAGAGTAGACTACGGCCCCTTCCACGGATCCCTTCCCATCCTGGTAGTGGCCAAACCCCTAGCTGCCTTGATCGGATTGGACTGGTTTCCAGCCTTGGGACTGTCAGTCCAAGGAGTACACAGCGTGCCAGCCAGTTCTCCGGTAGACGAAGTAATCAGAGAGTTCAACGACGTCTTTGATGGCAGCTTAGGAACGTACAAAGGCACTCCTGTTTCCCTAAATTTGGACCCCCAGGTTGCTCCAGTCCGCTTGAAGGCCCGCAGGCTGCCGTTCGTGCTGAAGCCCAAGGTTGAAGCGGAATTGGATCGATTGGTGGCGCAGGGCGTGCTCGAACCCGTCGATCAGGCGAAATGGGAGACCCCCATTGTGGTCCCCATTAAGCCCGACGGGTCCGTGAGGATCTGCGCCGACTATAAGTCGACGATCAACCTCGGGCTTCAGGCGAACCCATACCCGGTTCCGGTGGTGCAAGACCTACTCCACTCATTGGGACGAGGTCGAGTGTTCGCGAAACTGGATATGGCGCAGGCCTACCAATAGCTCCCGGTGGATGACGAGGCTGCGGAAGCGCAGACCATCGTGACCCACCATGGGGCTTTCCGCTGTCGCCGTCTCCAATTCGGCGTGTCCGTAGCCCCGGGGATCTTCCAGAGCCTCATGGAGCGACTGCTCCATGGGCTCCCTGGCGTTGTACCGTATTTTGACGACGTCCTGATTGCTGCTTCCAGCATATCAGAACTCGCCAAAACGTTATGGAAGGTCCTCAGAGTTTTCAGGGGCGCGGGTTTAAAGTTGAAACGCAGCAAATGTACGTTTGCTGTGCCTAGGGTGGAATTCCTGGGTTTCATGATTGACGCCCAAGGAATTCACCCAACCCCCTCCAAGGTCGAGGCCATCCAAAAGGCCCCCACTCCTGCCTCCAAAACGGAGCTGCAGGCATTCCTCGGCCTTTTGAATTTCTACGCGCCGTTTATTCCCCATAAGGCATCGCTAGCCGAGCCGCTGCATCGGTTGCTCGACCGATCCGCGGCCTGGCACTGGGGCAGCCGCGAAGCACACGCGTTCGCGGCTGTCAAAGCCATGCTCACGTCAGATGCGGTACTAGTCCAGTACCATGACAGGCTTCCTCTGACGCTTGCGTGCGATGCCTCCCCTTTTGGCCTGGGGGCTGTCCTTAGCCACGTCTTTCCAGACGGCTCGGAAGCCCCCATTGCTTTTTACTCCCGGACAATGTCTCAAACGGAGAGAAACTACAGCCAAATCGACAAGGAGGCTTTGGCTGTAGTGTCCGGGATTAAGAAGTTCCACAATTACCTCTATGGGCGGACCTTTTCTGTTGTCACGGACCATAAGCCGCTCCTTGGGCTATTGGCTGGTGACCGTCCGACACCCCCCATCCTGTCGCCCAGGATGACCCGCTGGACGGAATTCCTGGCAGCGTATGACTATACGCTGCTATACCGTCCTGGCAAGCAGATAGGGCATGCTGATGCCCTAAGCCGCTGCCCTCTCCCGGGGCCGGATCCAGCCCCTGTGCCTGCTCTCTCTGTCCTGATGGTCGCGGAGTCGGACTTGCCCCTGTCCTCTTCCGCCATTGCCGCTCACACCCGCGCAGACCCCGTCCTCGCCCAGGTCTGCCGATGTGTGCTGAGGGGCTGGCCTTCGGGCAGTGTGGCTGAAAACTTTCGGCCTTACAAGTCACGCCAGCTGGAGCTCTCGCTCCATTGCGGGTGCTTGTGTTGGGGAGATCGGGTCATCGTCCCTTCCCCTCTCCGGCACATGGTTCTTCAGTCGCTCCATGCCAACCACCCAGGCATCGTCCGTATGAAGGCATTGGCCCGGAGCTATGTCTGGTGGCCCGGCATGGACGCTGAAGTGGCAGAATGGGTGGCCGCCTGCTCCTCCTGCCAATTGTCCCGGCCGGCCCCGCCGGTCTCCCCGCCGAGGGAGTGGGACGCCCCCAGGAGCCCATGGTCCAGGCTCCACTTGGATTTCGCGGGTCCCTTCCATGGCCAGAATTTCCTCGTGGTGGTGGATGCGTTCTCACGCTGGGTGGAGGTGATTCTCATGGCTTCCACCACAGCGGAGAGCACGATGCGTGCCTTGCGCCGTCTGTTCGTGACCCACGGGTTGCCGGACGTCGTTGTGTCCGACAACGGACCCCAATTTCAATCCTCCACCTTCTTGGACTTTCTGGCCACCCAAGGGATCCGCCACGCGCCGGTCGCCCCTTATCACCCGGCGTCTAATGGATGCGCGGAACGAGCCGTGCGCTCAGCCAAGGAAGCCTTGGCCCGTTTGGATAAAGGGGACTGGCAGGCAAGGGTGGCTGCGTACCTTTTGGGACAGCATGTCACACCTTGCCCGGCCACAGGGAAAAGCCCCGCGGAGCTCTTGATGGGCCGACGCTTGCGGACCACTCTGGACAGACTGCACCCCGATTACGACGGGTTGCAGAGGGGCAACCTGCAGATTCCCACTCCTCGTTTATTTGAAATTGGGGACCTGGTTTGGGCAAGGAACTTTTCAGGGGAGCCGCGATGGATTGCCGCAACCATTTTGGACGTAACCGGACCCTGTTCTTACAGAGTCGGCCTTCAGGATGGATCCGAGTGGCGGCGCCACCTGGATCAACTGAGGCGCCGCCTGCCCGAAACAGCAGTCACCACGCCAGGCTGTTCCTGCCCATTGGCCCCCGTTGGGCCGTTGTTCTCTGCTCAAGCCGAGCAGTTGTTTGGAACCCCGGAGTCCCTAGCCGGTCCAGACCTCGTATCGGCGGGAACAGCACGGGGAGACCGCCAGGACCTCACAGCCCAATCTGACTCTCAGCTGGGGGCCTCGCCCATCGGGGAACCACCCTACCAGAATAATACTCGCCAGCAAATGCCAACTAACTCAAGCCCGGTCGCCACGCCCCCTCGCCCGGACTTGCTAGGGTCGCCATTGCTGCCTAGGGCGACTCCACCTCCGAGGGCAGGCCGCGATGACGTAGGCGAAGGCTCCGTGTCCCACAGGGAGGAGCGTCCTCAAGAACTAAGGCGGTCAGGGCAGACCCGACACCGCCCCGCCTATCTGAACGACTACGCGTGCGCATGTACTGTGTTGGACAGAGAACCTAGACACATGCGCACTGACTATGGGGGAAGGAGTGTTGTGTCCTCAAGCCTACGTCCCAGACAACTCGTCTGGTAACCTGTGAGTCACCGCATTCCGGAGCTGAGCCAGCAGCTGCAGTGATTAACAGAGACAAGCTGTCTGGAATCTGCCCGAGAAAATACTTACAATGTTGCAATTGCTTGTCAGCAGTTCCTGCTTAAGTAAATCTATATAAGAGGCTCCTGACAAGGAACCTTGCCAGTTGAATCTTCTGTGTGTTGTAAATAGTGTGAATAAACGTTCCTGTTGTTTTGACCATGCCTGAGTCGGAATCCTTTGTCTGATCTAACAAATCTCACTGCACGTCATTGGTCTACTAGACCCTAAATGGGGTCCGAGGGGATTGCGTGTGCCTGCGCAGGGGCAGGGAGAGTGTGGAGGGTCATGCACACATGCATAGGGGGCAGGGGGTGTCAGCTGTGGCACATTGCACGCAACGACCAAAAGGTTAGCCATCACCGTCCTAGAACAGGGGTCTCCAACCTTTGCAACTTTAAGTCTGAAGGACTTCAGCTCCCAGAATTCTTCAGCCAGCAAAGCTGGCTGGAGAAGTCTGAGAGCTGAAGTCCTTCAGACTTAAAGTTGCAAAGGTTGGAGACCCCTGTCCTAGAATATTGCTGTTACTGGGGTATGTTTTCCAATTGTAAAGTCTCAACATTGGGCTTCAAGGAGATAGTCAAAGTTGAATGCAATGATCCAACATCCACAGATTAACACTTAGCCATTGTAAAGAGAGTGATGGAAGTTGAAGCTTAGTACATCTGGAGAATATTTTAGGCTGAGGAACTCTGCCCTAACAGATGCTAAAATATCCCTTTTACAGTGTAGAAGACAGAAAAACACTAAGCTTTCCCTGCAATCATCAAAAAGCTAAGAGAACATGGGTTTTATTTCACTCAAAGTTCAGGAACTTAATTACAACTGTATAATTTCTACCTAAGAAGATCAAGAGTGGAAGCTTGCAAAACAGCAAGAAAAAATGTAGTCAAAATGGTAGAAGTATGCCAAGTATTCAGGTTCAAAATTCTCTTTTTCCTCTCTTGGCATGCGAATCCAGATGTCCCATATTTTTGTGATGGTCTCAAACTAAAATCAATCACTTTAGAACAGGGGTGTCAAATTCAATTTCATTGAGGGCCACATCAGGATTGTGTTCGACCTTGGAGGGCCATGGTGGGCATGACCAGGGTGGATGCGGCCAGCTGGATATCCACTCGTGTCGGGGGCAAAGGTGGTGGCCTGAGTACTCTGCCAACGGAACCAGGCTCCTGAGCTCCGTTTTAGGCTGCGACAGCCTCCTGCAACCCTCTGCCAGCATAAACGGGCTCAAGGGCTCCATTTTTGCTGGCAGAGGCACCACAGGCTGGTCCTTCATTGTTTCCATAGGCGGCCCTATGGACCAGATCTAAGCACCCCGCAAGCCAGATCCAGCCCCCAGGCCTTGAGGTTGACACTCCTGCTTTAGAAGGATATCTGGGCTGAAAAAATGAATGCTAATGGATGAACATTTGCACAAGGATATACCAGCAGCTCTACAACACGCCGGGAATGACTCAGGAGAAAACCAGCAAGGACAAGCTGGAGTCCTTTCTTTGTCATTTTTGGGGATCATGGTTCAAATGAGCCTTTTTCATTCAGTTGCATATGAATTATTTCTCTGTTGTTTTTCTCCAGGACCTAAAAGCATAGTTTATTCCCAACTTTTATCCTCGCAGCAACTCTGGGAAGAGGATGGGAAGAAGAAATAGTGAGCTGCACAAAGACAATGCATAACCTGCTGTTGGCAGTAAGTTGGTGGTGGAATTTAATGTGCTGGTCATCATCTTCAGGGCTCTTTAAAACTCTAAGGCATCCTGCCCAGTGATATCTGACAGAGAAGGCTTTCTAGGGATGTCTTCTTTGAGGGAATGCCATCTACAGAGACCTCAAGGGTGTGGCTTCTCAGTAGCGTTGCCTTCTTTGGGAGAACAACCCCAAATATCAATTCACCTCTAGAAGCGTAGGAAGTTAAAACCCATCCCTCTCCTAGAAAAATGGAATATTCTGGGAAATATTGAAAAGGCAGAGTATTATATTTCCCTGGATAAGAAATGGAGAAACATGTTTTTAGGCAGGAAACGGACAATAGCCCCCACCTTTGTCAACGGGCCATTAAAAGGCCTGAGCCAGTCTATTCTACATATCAAAGACCTCCCCCATTCAGCTCCAGGGCGATGGGATTAAGGTATGATAGTATTAGCCCTTTACCCATCTCACCACAGGGCACCTGGGAAGAAGCAATGCTCAACCAAACCTGGATCTCAAAACACAGCCTACAGAGTTGCCCCTGCATGGCCCCGTGGGAGTCTGACAACCAATCAGAATACAAGATCAAGAATTGAGCCCAGAGAGAGCATAAAACCAGGGATTTTCGGCATCTCCCTCTCTTTTTCTTCTTCACCCAACATCTGTAAGCATGTGATCCCCCTTTTCTGATCAAGCCATGTGATCCTGTCCACCATTAAACCATCTTTCCAAGCAGCCTCCATATTTCCAGTGTCTTTTCTCCCCCTTGGAACTGAACCCAGAAGGACATTTCTTCCAACAGAAATTGAACCCAGTGAATCCTGAAAGAATCAGAACAGAAAAAGAAAGCAATTTGTTTATGCAACATGTAATTCAATTTTGGAGTTCACCATCTCAACATGTGGTGCTGGCTACCAGCTTAGTTTGCTACAAAAAAAGGCTTGGATCAATTAATGAAATCAGGGTGGATTGATAGAATCCACCCTTGATTGGCATTGCATTATCTCTGAAGCCCATCTACGGGGAGACTAGTGGGCCTCCTTATACATACAGTTGGCCAGCATCAGAACAGATTGCTAGACTAGAATCAGGAATTTTCAAACTTAGCAAGTTGTGGACTTCGACACCCAGAATTCCCCAGCCAGCATGACTGGCTGAAGAATTCTGTGAGTTGAAGGCCACAAGTCTTAATGTTACCAAGTTTGAAGACCTCTGAACTAAATGGGCCATGAGCCCAATCCAGCAGGGCAATGCTTCTGTCCTTACACCCATATGCTTCCAAAAGACTACAAAGATCTAGCTTCTTTAAGGAAGGCATTTGGGTATGTAAAGGAATATCCTCCTGGGCTCAGGGAGGTGTTTAAGTGCTTTATTTATTTTTATTTTTAATGTGTGCTCTGACATTCTTTAAGCTCTTTAAAGCTTATTGGACTTTAGCAGCATACAGGAGAAATTTCAGTAAATAAAATAAATGATACTGCATTATAATAATAATAATAATAATAATGTTGAATTTATTGACCGCTCCCTCTCCCCACAGGGACTCGGGGCGGTGCACAGGGAAAATAAAAGCAATAAATATACAAAATACATACAAATTTAAAACAAATTAAACTTATTCCTGTGCTAAAATCCCTTAACTAAAAATCCCCACTAAATATAAATATACATTTAAAAACCCATAGAGAGAGAGACTACCCTAGGCCGGCCAGGCGGAAAAGATGAGTCTTCAATTTCAGGCGGAAGGAGCGGAGGTCCGTGGTCATTCTATTATCGGGGGGAAGGTCGTTCCAGAGGGCTGGGCCCACCACAGAGAGAGCCCTTCCCCTGGGCGTCGCCCGCTGACAAAGTCTAGTGGACGGCACCCGGAGAAGTCCCTCTCTGTGGGAGCGAATCGGCCGTGAGGATGTGTGAGGCAGGATCCGATCCCGCAGATAGCTAGGTCCCGAGCCATGGAGCGCTTTAAAGATGATAACTAACACCTTGAAGCGCACCCGGAAGACGACAGGCAGCCAGTGCAGCTCGCGCAAGAGCGGTGTAATGTGGGTGAACCTAGTGGTTCCCATAATTGCTCGCGCGGCTGCATTCTGAACTAACTGAAGCCTCCGGGTGCATTATCTCACCACAGCTCCAGGTTGTCTTTCGTGGATCTCATCCGGTGTGAAGTGGGGATGTTTTCCATTCACAATTTGTTATTTTGGTATTTCTGGAAAAGGGCTATCAAAGTTGTACTGTATTACTATAGATGAATAGCATCATTACATGATATGATATAGAAGAAGAAAAAAAGCAGAGCCTGGGGTAGAATCAAGAAAGGAATCAGCCTAGACCAGAGGGTCCCAAACTTGGCAACTTTAAGACTTGTGGACTTCAACTGCCAGAATTGGCAGAGCTGACTGGAGAATTCTGGGAGTTGAAATCCACAAGTCTTAAAGTTGCCAAGTTTGGGAACCTCTGGCCTAGTCTCATTACTTTCCAAAAAAATGGTCCAAATTCAACCCGACTTGAATTGCGTTAATGCTTATCTAGTGTCAATTTAGTGTGGACAGTTAATTGACTAGATTCTTGTGTATAGGCATGAGCAATAAATCAGTTTAATCAAAACTAAAGCTTGCTCCTGATTCATCCCACCTGCCACGTCCCAACGGTATTTTATATGGTTCCGCCCCAGGCTTCTAATGGACCCGGAAAGGTTCCAGAGGGAGCTTGGGCCAATTCCTGTGACCCTGCCCCGCGACTCGACTGAGGACCTAGTGGCCGCATGGTTAAGTGCGGCCGCGGGGGCCTTGGACCGAGTCGCGCCCTTGCGGCCTCTCTTGCGGCGGCGAATCACCCAGGCTCCTTGGTTTACCGAGGAGCTTCGGGGGATGAAACGCCACAAGAGATGCCTAGAGAGCAGATGGAGATCCTCTCGCTCCGAAGCCGACCGAACACTAGTGAGAACCCATATTAGGGCTTACTTAGTGGCGATAAGGGTGGCCAAACGTGAGTATTGTGCCACCCTTATTGCATCCGCAGATAACCGCCCTGCCGCCCTGTTTGGGGTGACCCGCTCCCTCCTTCATCAGAGGCCGCGGGAAGCCCCTCTGCAAGGGCGAGCAGAGGAATTTGGGATTTATCTGCAGGAGAAAATCACTCGGATTCGGAATAAGCTACCCTCCATCGACAGTGGTCCTGTGGGACTGTCCGAGACTAGTCTTGAGGTTCCTTCTTGGGAGGAGTTTGACTTTGTTACCACCGAGGATATGGACAGGTTGTCAAGGAAACTTAGGGCGACCACATGTTTATTGGACCCGTGTCCCTCCTGGCTTGTACTGGCATCCTGGGAGACGACACGAGGCTGGCTCCAGGGCATTGTCAACGCATCTTTGAGTGAGGGGTCCTTGCCTGCCGTCTTGAAAGAGGCGGTAGTGAGGCCCCTCCTCAAGAAGCCGTCCCTGGACCCAGCTTTATTAGAGAACTATCGTCCGGTCTCCAACCTTCACTTTTTGGTGAAGGTTGTCGAGAGTGTGGTAGCCCAACAGTTTCCGCGACACCTGGAGGAAGTTGATTATCTAGACCCGCGCACAGCACCGAGACGGCATTGGTCGCGTTGGTTGATGATCTCTGGAGGGCGCGTGATAGAGGTTATTCCTCTATCCTAGTCCTATACGACCTCTCGGCGGCTTTTGATACCATCGACCATGGTATCCTATTGCACCGACTGGGGGGGTTGGGGTTGGGAGGCACCGTTTTGCGGTGGTTCTCATCCTACCTCTCTGGTCGGTCGCAATATGTGTTGACGGGAGGGCAGAGGTCGACCTCGAGGCCTCTCTTATGTGGGGTTCCTCAGGGGTCGGTCCTCTCGCCCCTCCTTTTCAACACATATATGAAGCCGCTGGGTGAGATCATCCGTGGTTTTGGGGTGGAGTACCATCTGTACGCTGATGACACCCAGCTGTACATATCCACCCCAAACCACCCCAACGATGCCGCCGAAGTGCTGTCCCGGTGTTTGGAGGCCGTACGGATCTGGATGGGTGGTAACAAACTCAAGCTCAACCCTGCCAAGACTGAGTGGCTGTGGTTTCCAGCACCCCGGTTCAGCCAGATTACACCAACTCTGGCCATTGGGGGCGAAACACTGGCCCCCGTGGAGAGGGCGCGCAATTTGGGTGTCCTCCTGGATTCCCGGCTGTCCATGGAGGACCATGTGGCGGCCGTGGCCAGGGGGGCGTTTCATCAGGTACGCCTGATGCGCCAATTGCGCCCCTTACTGGACCGGGCTGCCCTTCGCACAGTCACTCAAGCTCTCGTGACGTCCCGACTCGACTACTGTAATGCTCTCTACATGGGGCTTCCCTTGAGGTGCACTCGAAAGCTACAGCTAGTCCAAAACGCAGCCGCGCAGGTGATTATGGGAGCCACTAGATGCTCCCACATAACACCGATCCTGCGCGAGCTGCATTGGCTTCCTGTGGTTTTTCGAGTGCGCTTCAAGGTTTTGACAACTATCTTTAAAGCGCTCCATGGCTCGGGGCCTAGTTATATGCGAGACCGCCTCCTGCCCCATACATCCCTTAGACCGATACGCTCCCACAGAGAGGGCCTTCTCAGGGTGACGTCGGCCGGACAATGCCGACTGGTGACACCCAGGGGAAGAGCCTTCTCTGTGGCGGGCCCAGCCCTTTGGAATGACCTACCCCCTGAATTACGTACCATCACCGACCTCCGCCTCTTCCGCCAATGTCTTAAGACATATTTGTTTCAACAAGCCGGCCTAGCCTAACCTCCCATGGGGGACTTTTAGGTAGTTTTAAATTGGGTTTTTAAAATTTGGTTTTAGCGCAGGATAGGTTATTTAATAGTTTTTTAAATTATATTTATTGTATTTTGTATGTTTTTAAATTTTCCTGTGCGCCGCCCTGGGTCCTTCGTGGAGAAGGGCGGGATATAAATTTAAATAAATAAATAAAATAAATAAATAAGAAGAAAAAAAGCAGAGCCTGGGGTAGAATCAAGAAAGGAATCAGCCTAGACCAGAGGGTCCCAAACTTGGCAACTTTAAGACTTGTGGACTTCAACTGCCAGAATTGGCAGAGCTGGCTGGAGAATTCTGGGAGTTGAAATCCACAAGTCTTAAAGTTGCCAAGTTTGGGAACCTCTGGCCTAGTCTCATTACTTTCCAAAAAAATGGTCCAAATTCAACCCGACTTGAATTGCGTTAATGCTTATCTAGTGTCAATTTAGTGTGGACAGTTAATTGACTAGATTCTTGTGTATAGGCATGAGCAATAAATCAGTTTAATCAAAACTAAAGCTTGCTCCTGATTCATCCCACCTGCCACATCCCAACGGTATTTTCAAAAACAAAAACAAATGGACTATCTTTGGGTTATTTTTTACCTTGAAAACATTTAGCTTCTCATCCAAACAGCTTCTTCAGAATCAAGAATGTCCAGTTGCCTTTGAGGCAACCATGACCTGGAACAGTGGTGGTCAACCTGGTCCCTACCGCCCACTAGTGGTCGTTCCAGCTTTCATGGTGGGCGGTGGAGGTTTTGTCTGATACTGAAGCACTTTCCTTTTTTTTTAATTTAATTGACTTCCCTACTTTATAAATCACCATTACTGTGGAAGCAGTGGACGGTTAGAAAATGTTACTACTAACAGAGATACAAAAGTGGGTGGTAGGTATAAAAAGGTTGACTACCCCTGACCTGGATGATTGAGAATCTCCACGAACACCTGACATATGATTAGAATCAGTGGTGGGATTCAAAAAGTTTTACTACTGGTTCTGTGGGCATGTCTTGGGAGGTGTAGCATGGCTTGTTGGGCATGGCAGGGGAAGGATACTGTAAAATCTCCATTCCCTCCCCACTCCAGGGGAAGGTTACTGCAAAATCCCCATTTCCTCCCGATCAGCTGAGACTCAGGAGGCAGAGAATAGATGAGGGTGGGGCCAGCCAGAGGTAGTATTTACCGGTTCTCCGAACTACTAAAAATTCCCGCTACCGGTTCTCCAGTACTGATCAGAACCTGCTGAATGCCACCTACGGTTAGAATAGAATAACAGAGTTGGAAGGAACCTTGTAGGTCATCCAGTCCACACACACCCCTGCCCAAGCGGAAGACCCTGTACTATTTCTGACAGATAGCTGTCCAGTCTCTTCTTGAAAGCTTCCAGTGAGGAAGCTCCCACAATGTCTGAAAGCCAGCTCTTCCATTGGTTGATTGTTCCCATTGTCAAAAAAAAATCTTCTTATTTCTAGGTTGAATTTCTCCTTGATCAGTTTCCATCCATTATGCTTCGCCTGGCCTTCAGGTGCTTTGGAAAATAGCTCAATCCCTCCTCTCTGTGGCAGCCCCTCAAATATTGGAAGACTGCTATCATGTCTCCTCTGGTCCTTCTCTTCACTAGACTAGCCATGCCCAGCATTGGCAATGATTCTGATGGAATGCAGTCTGGATAACATTCCAGAAGAGGGAAGGATTACATTCCAGAGGAACAAGAGGCAACCTGAAAGAAAAAGGGAATGAGAAAGAAAGAATTGTCAAGAGGAAGAGAATAAAGATGGCTCTTCCCTAATAATTCCCAGAGTGTATGCTTTATGTGGGTGTCAGTTTGCTTTAATTTAACAAGATGTTGTCTGTAGGAGAAGAGCATTAAAGAAATCTGCCATAAAGAATCACAATGTGTCCTTCTTTGCTTTTGGAGTCCGATAATGGCACTGAATTTTGTCTATGCAAAACCAAGACACTTATGCTTGCTTCTTACGCTTAATATTGATTATACATTTTAGATTCTGTTGCATCTTGAAGAGAGCATGGTAATTGGAACCTATCTTTGTCCACAAGACAATGGCAACATTTGCTTAATGTTCCTGAAGTTACTAATTACATCACCAAATTGCACAAAAATATAGTTTTCTTTTATTTAATATTATTGCATAAAAGCTAAAGCAAGCTTAATTGCGGGGTGCTGTTGTGTTTTTTACAAAAATGGGTAAATGTGCCTAAATTGTTGTGAATTTAATGGAATGAAAAACACCTGTTTTCCTTCATTGTTTTGTCAAAGAACAAAAGGGCAGCTGAGTCAACAACTGTGGAGGTAAAAATAACCCTTTCAAGCTTATTTTCCCTTTTTTTTTGGTCAAAAAATCTCCGGCTTTACTAGAACATTTTAACAATTCTAGGAACCAGCTCCCCGGCATATTAAATGGAGCAATGACTCCTGCTTCAAACGGAGAGGCTGTCACTGCTACTGCAAATGAAATTGGTGGTTTATCAGAACAAAGTGTTTGCAATTAAGTTGAATGTATTAACTGTTTACTGATTAATAAATCATGTGTCAATGGTTAATCTTGGACACGGGTACTTGTCACATTAGAGCTTTTACTTTTCTAAGAAGATTTGAGCCATAGCTCTGGTAAGTTAAAAAGAACCAAGGAAAGGCATATCTGGAGAACCGGTAGTGGAAATTTTGAGTAGTTCGGAGAACCGGTAAATACCACCTCTGACTGGCCCCGCCCCCATCTATTCTCTGCCTCCCAAGTCCCAGCTGATTGGGACTGAGGATTTTGCAGTAATCTTCCCCTACATTGCCTAAATGTAGAGCCTTACTTAACTACCTTTACCTATTATATAGATCAGGGTTCCCCAACCTTTGCAACTTTAAGTCTGAAGGACTTCAGCTCCCAGAGCAAAGCTGGCTGGAGAAGTCTGGGAGCTGAAGTCCTTCAGACTTAAAGTTGCAAAGGTTGGAGACCCCTGGTGGTAGAGCTTACTAAGTTAAAAACAAAACTTTTAATGGCTCCCAAAACCCCTGTCAATCAATGACAGGGGTTCAACAGCAGGTGAGGGCAAACAAGACGAAGAAAAATTAGAGCTGAAAGAATGAGAGGAAAGCATAGGAATGAGGTTAATTATAGCCACCCGGATGTGAGATTGCAAGCTTCTGAATTCAACCTTTGAGCCTCCAAAAAAAAAAAAAATTAACCAGATTATACGCCAATGTTCTTTGTCCAAGCACAGTCAGAATTGCATAGAAAAGCTATTTTTATTTTCTCCAAGCGATTGTCATCTTTTTATTTAATCAACTTATACGTACTGTGGTTTAATTGCCTAAGGATCAGCTTATAGCTTAAAGCAGGGATGTCCAAACTTGGGAACTTTAAGACTTGTGGACTTCAACTCCCAGAATTCCCCAGCCAGCATAGCTGGCTGGGGAATTCTGGGAGTTGAAGTCCACAAGTCTTAAAGTTCCCAAGTTTGGACATCCCTGGCTTAAAGCATCTCATTACTGCATTTTGGCATCGTTTATGCCTTTCGTTTATTCTTTGTACAGAAGCCACGCAAGCCATCGTGTGGCTGCCATTTTGCAGTTTGATTTAATTGGCTGAAAAAACCTGCGACCAACTGCCATAGGGAAGGACTTGTTTTAAACTTCTGTTTCTTCACAGAGGCCCAATTGTAACGTTAGCCTAGCTCCCTATGGTTCTTCTAGAATAGATAATTAAAATGCCATCTCTCAAAGGGACTCCACTGATTTTACATGCAAAAGAACGGCGATCTGGTCCCCATTACCTATAAGAGGTCTTGGCCTCTAGCAGACTGGGATTACACGATCAAAATGCAGTGCAAAATAGCAACCCTCTTTTCTACTAATAAATCAAATCCTGGGGATACAAGTGTCTTAAAAGCTAGTACACCCAGAAAAGTTTCCAGCCTAGAAAACTCTGCTGCTATCCTGCTTGGGATGATATTGCAAAATTTCCATAACTTGGCATCTCACAACTGGAAGCTACTGAAAAATAGAGAATTAAAATGGCTGAAAACTTGTTTGTTTTCCATTTGCAGTGGTGGTGCAATGGTTAGACTGCAGTGCTGCAGGCTACTTCTGCTGACTGCCAGCTGACTGCCATTTACAATACAATAGCAGAGTTGGAAGGGACCTTGGAGGTCTTCTAGTCCAATCCCCTGCCTAGGCAGGAAACCCTATACCAGTGATGGTGAACTTTTTGGCTTGAGTGCCAAAAGTGGGGGGCAGTGCAGGCGGGTCATGCATAGGCGTGCCATACCCATAATGCTTTGTGCACGATCCCAGTGCACATGCATGCAGGACCCCCTCACCCCCATTTTTGGCATGCTCTTTTTGCCCTCCCCTGGCTCCAGAGGCTTTATAGAGGCCTGGGGAGGGAGAAAACAGCCTTCCCCCCCCCAGAGGCCCTCCAGAGGCTTCAGGAGGCTTCCCTGAAGGCTCCAGAGGGCAAAAACGACCCTACAAGCAAACCAGAAGTGTGTTCCTGAACTTCCGGTTCCCCCATAGGGCTGTTTTTTCACGCTCCAGAGGCTGAAGCCTCCGGAAGGTGAAAAATGGCTTCATAAGGCCGAAATCAGCTGGCCAGCGCATGTGCCCTGACAAATGGCTCCACATGCCACCTGTGGCATGCGTGCCATAAGTTCGCCATCACAGCCCAATACCATTTCAGATAAATGGCTATCCAACATCTTCTTTTTTTTTTTATATTGAAAAAGTTTTATTGGTTTTACATTTTTCCTATAGGGTAGGGTAAGGGATACAAAGAAATTTTGAGAGCATTCACGTCAGAGTCGTCGGCCCTTCCGAGACCTCAAAATACACAATAAAAAAATAACAAAAAAAAACATTTTTCATAACACTACAAGGTAAAAGCAAGTACATATACCTAAATTCTCAGTTCCATGCTGTCAGACATTTACAAAAAATCCAGATACAAATATTATGCAAAATTGTTCAGAAAAATCAAGGCAAAGTTATTTTTTTGATCTAAGTCTCTTGGCTATTGTATCTTCTTTTTCTCCTCCCTGGCCCCCAGCGGGCGGGGCCGTGCCCCCCTCCGTCCCCCCTGGATCTTCCCCCAGGGCAGAGGAATGTTTTTTTAAGAAAGGCTTCCGCCTCTACAACTGTTTTAATCCTCACTCTTCCTCCTTCCCAGAACACCAGCATCCCTTCGGGTGTCACCCACTTGAACCAGATCCCATGATCAAACAATGTTTTAGACAAGAAGGAAAATTTCCTTCTTGCATCTCTAATCTTTTTAGGGATCTGCTTCAAGATAGTGACCGTTTTTTGTTGGTAAATTAAAGGGTTCTCTTTCTGCGCCTTCAAGATTTCCTCTCTGGTTGACCTTCTAACAAATTTCACATGTATCTCTCTAGGCACTTCATTTATCCTGGCATATGCTGAGTTAATTCTATAAGCCAGGTCAATGTCCCCCCTGATCTCATCTTTAGGTTTTTGTAAATAGTCTGCTAAAATTGTACTCATAAGATCAGGGAGGAATTCACCAGGTTGCTCAAAAACATTCTGAAATCTCAAAAAATATGTCATTCTTTCCATATCTATCCTAGACACATGCCCATTTATCTCCCCCACCTCATTGGTAACATTTTTAATCTCTCCCTTAGCCCCCACCAACCCCCCTTCCAGTTCTTCATTCTTCTGTGTATTCTCCAACACTTGTTTCCGTGTATCCAGTAGCTCCTTCTTGAAATTAATATTTTCAGCCCTCTGGGCCTTGATTTCTTGTACCAAAGTTTGTATAACAGATTCAAGAGAAGCCATCCTTTGTTCTAAACTTGCAAGTGCTGTTTCTTGTGCCATGATTAATTGTTAAAGTCACTGCCACCAAAATGGCGTTATCCGGGTGGGGCTGGTGAGGCAAATCAGGAGCTCAGTTCAGTTCAGGGTTATGAAGTTGCAAAATTCAAGAACCAGGAGAGACACAATTTTCCAACTCAGTAAATATAATAGCGAAGGTATTCCAGAAAAGAAATCACAAATCCAGCAAGAGAAAAATTCTTCATTAATATCCAGAGAGAGTCCCGATTGCAAAGAGACGCTGGGAATTTTCCATAGTTGAAATAGTCAGGCAGGGACAAAGAAAAGCCACCCTCCACCGCCCATCTCAGAGCCCAGAGGAGAGAGTAGAAAAATAATTTTTTTATCCAGCCAGACCTAGAAACAATGTTGCAAATAGCCGCATACCACTTTCCCTTGTTAGAGTCCGGATTGAAGATTTCCGCTTTCTCTTCCAGAGAAGCCATTTTAGAGTGCTGCTTAAGTCCGAGGGGGGGGGGTTGAAAACAAACACCCCCCCTCCCAGTCCATTCAGCCTGACTGGCAGCAAGGAAAAAAGTTTTTTTTTTAAACTCACTCTCCCTCGCAGCTGAAGCCTCGGCAAGCCTTCCGATCTCTCCGCTCAGCCCTCTCCATTGAAATGAATGGCGCCGACAGCCGTTGGCGAAGGGGAAACCCCCCGCAGCATGTTCCCTCTCACCTAGGTCGCGGAGGGGACCGTTCTCCCCACCGCCGTGAAGAGGAACGTCCCCTCCGAGCCGACCCTACGGGAGACCTCCGGTGACCGGAGTGTCTCGCCCCCGTAGGGGGGCAGAAAAGGCAACAAAGCAGCGAGCGAGCGCTAGGCTCGCCCGTCGCCGCTGGAGCCGGAACCGGAAGCCTTCCAACATCTTCTTAAAGACTTCCAGTGTTGGGGCATTCACAACTTCTGGAGGCAACTTCTGTTCCACTGATTAATTGTTCTAACTGTCAGGAAATTTCTCCTCAGTTCTAAGTTGCTTCTCTCCTTGATTAGTTTCTACCCATTGCTTCCTGTTCTGCCCTCAGGTGCTTTGGAGAATAGCTTGACTCCCTCTTCTTTGTGGACGCCCTTCAAATATTGGAACATTGGCAGTTCGAATCTCCCCAGGCTCAAGGTTGACTCAGCCTCCCATCCTTCTGAGGTGTGTAAAAGGAGATTTTATAATGTTTTTGTTGCTTATTTGTTTTGCAGAGGAATTATAAAGGGTTTAGCAAAAACAGCAATAGTTTATGACCTGATTTTTTTCCCCATACATGAAGGGTGGAGAAGATTGAGATAATTTAGGTAATAAATCAAACGTACAAATTCCTGATGCCATCTGCCAAAGAACCTAAGAATTAACCAGGCTAAATCAACTGTTTTGATTTCTTTAAAATGTCTTTCATGTGAAGTTTGATTGTGGTCTGTCACACCCTGAATATGTTGATTGGTGAAAAACTTTAGCCACCTGAAAAATGGCATCCCAGGAAAACATTAACCTAGAATTTCTTTGTGCGTATGGTTTGGCTAGCAATAGTTGAAGGTTGACTCAGCCTTCCATCCTTCCGAGGTGGGTAAAATGAGGACCCAGATTATTGGGGACAATAGGCTGACTTTGCAAACCTCTTAGAGAGGGCTAGAAAGCACTGTAAAGCAGTACATAATTCTACATGCTATTACTAATATGGAAATTCTTTGACCTGAAATCCTGGAGATTTGGTATCAATCATATCAGACCTGAGAATCTATGGTCCTGGGACAGTACTGCCCCGATGGCATGGGTAGGTTCCTGCCAGTTCTAGCCTCTTCTATAGAAGAGGTTCCACAAATCGACAGTGCCGTTTAGAACCGGTTCCAGCTCCTTCCCCCAGCCCATCCACCCATCATCCAGAGGAAAAGTAAGAGGAGGAATTCTGGGAGTTGAAATCCACAAGTCTTAAAGCTTTCAAGTTTGAACACCCCTGGGGTTTTTTTTTTCTAAAGGGTTAGGGGTGCAAGGGTCTTGTAACTTGACAGTTTTAAGACTGGCATGCTTCAAATGCCAGAGTTTCAGAGCCAACATTTTGGTTGCTAAGCAAGAGCGTTGTTAAGTGAGTTTCACCACATTTTACAAGTTGGCCATGCCCACCCAGTCACATGACTGCCAAGCCACTCCCACTCGGTCACATGGCTGCCAAGCCACTCCCACAAAGCAGGCCACCCCTACAGAAGAGGTTCTAAAACAATTTTGAGACCCACCACTGCCCCATGGAGACCTGTTTTGATGGTTCCCCTTCAAGCATTTTTTACATCTTTAAAAAAAAATAATCCCAGAAAAGTTGGAAGAAGCCTTCAATCTAAAAAAAAAAAAAAATACCTTTCATAGTCCATTCCTCATCTAACTCCTAGGTGGTACTAATGGTCAGTTGAAAATATTCCTGTGCACAGACATGAGTAAGAGTAAATCAATTTAATTGGACTTTCTCATGTGGACATGATGTTTTATACCTTTCATGACATTTGAAAGTAAGAACAAGAAGATACAATTGCCAAGAGACTTAGATCTAAAAAATAACTTTGTCCTGGTTTTTTTTTTGAGTAATATTGTATGATATTTGTAATCTGGATTTTTGTAATTGACTGACAGTATATAACTGAAAAATTTAGGAATATGTACTTGCTCCCAGCTTGTAGTGTTATGTGAAATGTTTCTTTTCTTTCTTTTTAATAATGTAACTTGAGGTACCGGAGGAGGCGACGACTTTGACGTGACCACTCTCAAAATTTCTATGTATCCCTTACCCTACCCCACAAAAAATGTAAACTCAATAAAACTTTTTCAATATAAAAAAAGAAAGTAAGAACAAGAGGGGGTGCTATGGATGGGCTTCTCACAAATAAGGTAACAATACACATTTCAGTGGTGTGCGATGTGGGGGGAAGATCTACTGCACCATGTGTCATATTTCTCCAGTTCTTGGAGACTTCACCCAGTGCCTTGAAATCCCAAGAGAAGACCATAGGAAAAAGTTCCCTGCTCTAGACTTTTCAAACCAGGAAGAAAGGAGAGTAAAGAAACTGCATAAATATACAGAGAAAGAGAAAATGAAGTGGGAATAATCATTCTGTAAGAAGATTAACAAAACTCTCAGAGAGTTAACTGCAGTGGCCATAGATAAGGTGGTTTCTTCTTCTTCTTCTTCTTCTTCTTCTTCTTCTTCTTCTTCTTCTTCTTCTTCTTCTTCTTCTTCTTCTTCTTCTTCTCCTCCTCCTCCTCCTCCTCCTCCTCTTTCTTTTTCTTCTTCTTTTTCCTTCATCCTCATCCTCCTCAGTCTCATCTTCATCTTCACCCTCATCCTACACTAAGTGTCTACAGGGAATAATTGTTATTTTGGTTTCCTTAATTTAAACTAGTGCCTTATTTGATGTCAGCTAAATAATCTCTGAATTCCAAAGACTATATTATTTTCTGTGTGACAAAAAACATTTAAAAGTTCCACATCGTTTAGAGAACATTGTTTTGGTGAGAAATGAGTACCCTTCAAGACTCACAGATTTATTGTTTTTTTCTTCTAAAATTCATAGTATTTTTATAAATACTAGCATTCTAGGAAGAAACTTGGAAAGGGATTAATTGTAGATCATGACAAGCAGTAGAGATGCAGGAATGAGCCAGTCAGTAGCCTGAGTTAAATTTTAAGCTGATAAATTGAGGTGGATTGTGGAAATAAAAAGGGCATTAGTAAGAAAAGATGATGAATTTTCTTATTCTCAGTGCATTGATGGTTGAAATTCAATTCACGCATAAGTATAGAAAAATCAGAAGGTTCACATATTTTCTCTGGGAAAATTAGCAAACACCAATCTACTGTGTCAGCTATAGAAAACAAGAAGCAGATTAGAATTGCAGAAGAAAGCAAGATAAATCATATCCAATGAGGGGATTTTTGAAAGCAAGTTGGGGATATTGAAAAGCTAAGATTTCTATCTGACTTGGCAGATTGGATGACATCATCCACATTTTATTTAATTCAGTTTTAACGATTGTCTATATATTTTTATATTTTTATTGTTCCTGTGTACCACCCTGAGTCCCGTCTGGGAGAGAGGGCGGTATAGAAATACAATAAAGATTAAGATTAAGAAAGATCATGGGGCAGATTTTTAACCAAATCATGTGACGCTAGATACGTCCCACCCTCTGACATATTCCATTTTTCTCTGGAGAGAATGCAGAGAACCACCACTGTCAACTCACAAAGTATCCCTGGCCTGCTCTCGAGTTGCCATAGGAAAAGGGGGATGGGAAACCAATGAAACAGCATGGAGCAAAAGACAGATGCACATTCCAGACTTATCTCTCTCAAGGCTGTCTCCCAGGGTTACTTGAAGTGGCTGGAGGGAGCGATCTCTACAGCCCCATTGGCAAATGTGATTTGTGACACACCCTGTGGGGAGGGAGGAAACAGAGTCATAATTGGGTCGTAAATTATGTGGGGTCAGATTATGTGGCTTCACTTGGGTACTGTCAACATGTTGCTCCTAATAAATAATTGGATTTCTTTTGAAGTTTGGCTCGAGACTCACGGTTTAATTAGGGCTTCCGTCAGAACTCTGACAACCACAGCTTCTGCACTCCTGTGTGGAAATAAATGGTTGTTGGACAAAGGACAAATCCTAGAAGACATTCTGCCTTCCTCTCCAGAGATATAGATCAGGAATAGAGACCTATGCAAATCCAGAGTCATACCAAAGGTAAATTGAGGCAGCTCATTTTGACTCATAGCATGGAACAATTTACCCAAATTATCCCACTTTGCTTCTAGAGTTGGCGTTTCCATGTCTGCTTAGCAGGAAAGCCATTATGATGAACTGCACGGGACATGGAAAGCAGAAGTTAAGGTCACCTACTGCCCTGTTGACATTCTAGTTATGTGACTTTAAACAGGGTTTAGACAAATTCATGAGAACATGATTGTTTAGTAACAGAAATATTCAAATCTGTTATAATCCTGGTGGACTCTGAAATATTCCTGAGTTGTTGTTGTTCCTTCCAGAACTTGCTGATTAAATTAATCAGAGCAACTAGTAGCAAATCTGTGTTGTACTAGCATGTGAGAATGAATTTGGGAGACAGGAGGAAGAGTCGCAGACTGGCCAATGTGCAGACAAGTGATAGCTGGGTCTGCAGAAGGAATGGTGACGTGCCAAAAGTTCCAGAAGGAACTCTCCCTAGTTTCTTGAACCCTTCATAGTTTCCTGAACTGAGGAGGAAGAGACATACTTTCAGACCAATGGTTCCTGGTCCGGATCCTGTTGCAAATGATACGGTGAAAGGGGGCCGCCCGTCCACCACATGCATGCGCGCAGCACGCATGCAGCTTGGGCATGCGTGGAAGCCACGATTGGCTCAAATAGTGGTAAGGAGGATGGGTGAGTGGGTGTGCCCTCCGGAGCACCATACCGGAACGGTACCTGGTGTTCCCAGCAGGCACCAGTACATCCATACCGGGGCGTACTGGTCGTATCCCACCACTGTTTCACACCTAAAACATTATATTAATGTAACTTTACAATAACATTAGAACTAGTCCCTTTGAGTGTGTTTCTGGTCAGTTTTTGCAATCAACTAAATAGCAATAGAACTTAGACATATACAGCTTCACAGTGCTTTTACATCCCTCTCTAAGAGGTTTACAGAGTCAGCCTATTGCCCACCAACAACCTGGGTCCTCATTTCACCCACCTAGGAAGGATGGAAGGCTGAGCCAATCTTGAGCCTGGTGAGATTTTTTTTATTTTGAAAAAGTTTTATTGAGTTTTAACAATTTTCTGAAGGGTGGGGTAAGGGTTACAGAAACATTTTGAGAACCTTTGCGTCAGAGTCCTTGGCCCATCCCGGGCTACATAATAAAACAATAGTAAACAAATTTATCAAAAAAAAAATACTACAAGATAAAGACCAGTGTATACGTATTACATATTACATTTCCAATTCTGAGATGGCAGACATGTACAAACATCCTGGTATAAAAAAGAATAGAAAAAAAAGTTAATAAGAAAAAAGAAAAGCAAGCAAAATCATTTTTTTGATCTAAGTCTTTTGGCAATTGTATCTTCTTTTTCTCCTGCTTGGTCCCCCGTGGGCGAGGCCGTGGCCCCCTCCACCCCCCCCTGGATCTTCACCCAGGACAGAGGAATTTTTTTTAATAAAGGCTTGCACCTCAGCAACTGTTTTAATTCTCACTCTTCCTCCTTCCCAGAACACCAGCATCCCTTCGGGCATCGCCCACTTGAACCAGATCCCGTGGTCAAACAGTGTTTTAGATAAGAAGGAAAATTTCCTTCTCATTTCTCTGATTTTTTTTGGGACCTGCTTCAAGATAGCGACAACCTTTTGTTGGTAAATTAGGGGACCCCCTCTCTGCGCCCTCAAAATTCCCTCTCTGGTTGACCTTCTGACAAATTTAATGTGAATCTCTCTGGGTACTTCATTTATCCTGGCATATGCAGAGTTTATTCTATAGACTAGGTCAGGGGTCCCCAACCTTTTTTGCACCAGGGACCGGTTTCATTTTAAAGAAAATTCTGCGGACCGGCTGGCCTAGAGGACGAGGGGGGAGGGGGAACAGGTGGCGCATGCGCATGCAGGGGGGGGGAGTCAGCTCACTTGGCCGTCTAGGGCAGTGGTGAGCAAACTTATTAGTCAATAGAGCCAAATATCAACAGTACCACTACTGAAATTTCTTTTGAGAGCCAAAAGGTGTGGCCTGTTTTGTTTTGTCATGTGACCCGGTGGGCGGGGCCAACTTGGAAAATGTGGTGAAACTCACTTAACAGTCTTGCTTGGCAACCAAAATTTTGGGCTCAATTGTGGTCATAAATTCTTTCTTTCTTTCTTTCTTTCTTTCTTTCTTTCTTTCTTTCTTTCTTTCTTTCTTCCATTTCTGGCTGGTCTTTGGTCTTCTGAAGATGGTAAAAATGGATTTATGGGCACTCGGTATATATAAAGGCAGCCCATGACTCTTTGGGATGCTGGTTTGAATCCAGGAAATGACTCAGAGGATGTGATTCCTTTGAAATGACCACTGGGAGAAAAATAGATCTTTAACCTGGTTAACCAAACAGGTAGCTTGAGGTGGAAGGAAATAGGAAAATATATTTCTGCCTTTCCTTTCCTTTCCTTTCCTTCCTTCCATTGCCTCCCTCCCCTTCCTCCCTTCTTTCCTTCCCTCCCTCCTATCCTTTTCCCCTTTCTTTTTCTTTCTTTCTTTCCTTCCTTCCTTCTTTCACCCCTCCCTTCCTCCCCTCCCCCTTCTTTCCTTCACTCCCTCCCTCCCACCCTCCCTTTATCTTTCTTTTTCTATTTTTCTTTCTTTCTCTTTCTCTGTTTTTTGTCTCTCTCTCTCTGTATCTGTCTCTTTCCTCCCTCCACCCATCTCTGTCACTCTGTATGTGTGTGTGTGTGTGTGTGTGTGTGTGTCTGTTTCCCCCCCCCTCTCTCTTTCTGTCTCTCTAAGTCTGCCTCTGTGTGTCTGTCATTCTCTCCCTCCCTCCCCCCGGGGAAGCAGCAGAGGAGTCAGCATGTTGGCTGCCGAGGTTATCCTGCAGCGGGCGGGCGAAGGACCCGAGCTCCGTCCGGGCACCTCACGGGGCTGGAAGGGAGGTGGGCGTGTGGCGCCCGGATGGCTTTGGCGGCACCTTAAGGTAGCCGCAGCTTGAGTCCTTCGCCCACCCGCTGCGGGATAACCTCCCCAGCCGACATACCGGCTCCTCCCGGAAGCCCCGGAAAGTGCATTGGGCCGTTGGAAGGAGCTGGTGGAGGCGCGCTCGGCTATCCTCTGCTCAGGGGGCTGCTCTCTCCTCCTCGCTGGCCCTGCGGCCCGGTTCCTATGAAGCCGCGGACCGGCACCGGTCCGCGGACCGGGGGTTGGGGACCCCTGGACTAGGTCAATGTCCCCCCTGATCTCATCTTTAGGTTTATGTAAATAGTCTGCTAAAATTGTGCTCATGAGTTCAGGCAAGCATTCACCAGATTCTTCAGAAATGTTCTGAAATCTTAAAAAATATGACATCCTTTCGAAGTCCATCCTAGACATATGCCCAGTTAATTCCCCCACCTCACTGTTGACATTTTTAAGCTCTCCCTTTGCCTCAGTTAGCTCCCCTTCCAGATCTTCAGTCTTCTGTATGTTCTCCTTCACTTGATTACGAGTTTCCAGGAGTTCCTTCTTAAAGTTGTTATTTTCTTCTCTCTGCGCCTTGATTTCCTGTACCAAAGTTTGTATAATAGATTCCAGAGAGGACAATCTTTGTTCCAATCCTGCCAATTCTGATTTTTGTGCCATGGTTAACTGTTAGAGTCAATGCCACTAAAATGGCGGTTTTTGGGTGGAGCCGTTGAGACAAATCAGGAGGTAAAAGTTTCAAATCAAGGTTGTAAAAAAGTTCAGGAACCAGTAGAGAAACACTTTCCCAAATCAATAGTTATAATAAAAAAAAGGCACTCCAGACAGGGAATCAATTAATCCAAAAAAATTCTTCATTAATAGCAAGAGGAAGTCCAAATTACAAGAAGATGCTGGTAGTTTTCCATAAATAAAATAGTCATTCAGGAGCGGAGAGAAGCCATCTTCCAGCGCCCAAGCTGGGAGCCAGCCGGAAAAAGTAACAAAGAAATAAGTTGTAACAACCCAATCGAACTTAGAAACATTGTTGCAAACCGCAGATCACTTTCACTCGCTTTCACTAAGTTCCAGGCAAACTGCATAGAGAAAAATCCGTCCCTCGCAATGAGGAACCATTTCAAAGCGCCGCTTTAAATCCGAGGGGGGGTTTAACGAAAAAAACACCCCCCTCCAAGCTTTTTAGTCCAGCGCTGCCATCAGAGATAAAATAGCAGATAAAAGCACACTCACTCTTCACCTTGCAGCCGAGCCTCGGGAGAGCCTTCCGACCCGGACGTCTGGCTCACTCCAAAATTAAGCAGCTTTTCCGTTCTCCATTGACGAAGGTGGAGACAGGCGTCTCCCCCCCGCAGCCAGCCTTTCGTCACCTAGGCTGAAGACAAGGGTCGCTTTCCCACCGCCGTGGGAAGGGGGCGTCCCTAGCAAGCCAACCCTACGGGAGACCCCCAAGATGGGGCGTCTCGCCCCCGTGGGGGGGCAGAAAAAAGGACAAAGCGGCGGACGAGTCAGGGACCCATCCGTCGCCGTTGGAGGGCGGAAGCGGAAGTCGAGCCTGGTGAGATTTGATCTGCCAAATTGCAGGCAGCCAGCAGTCAGCAGAAGTAGCCTAAAGTACTGCACTCTAACCACTGCGCCACCGTGGCTCATATTGCTGATGATGTTCATAAATGTTTAGACATGTCTACCTGCTTATTCAGGAAACCTGTCTAGTTGGTCCAGACAAATGGCTATCCAACATCTTCTTGAAGACTTCCAGTGTTGGGGCATTCACAACTTCTGGAGGCAAGCTGTTCCACTGATTAATTGTTCTAACTGTTAGAAAATTTCTCCTCAGTTCTAAGTTGCTTCTCTCCTTGATTAGTTTCCACCCATTGCTTCTTGTTCTACTCTCAGGTGCCTTGGAGAATAGCTTGACTCCCTCTTCTTTGTGGCAACCCCTGAGAGGAGTTGCAGTATTCCACGTGTGGCCTTACCAAGGCATTATAAAGTGATATTAACACTTCACGTGATCTTGATTCTATCCCTCTGTTTATGCAGCCTAGAACTGTGTTGGCTTTTTTGGCAGCTGCTGCACACGGCTGGCTCATATTTAAGTGGTTGTCCACTAGGACTCCAAGATCCCTTTCACAGTTACTGCTATTGAGCAAGGTACCACCTATACTGTACCTGTCCAGTTAGACTACGCTGATGTTCCTATACTGAAAGCTGGTGTATTCGTATTGTTGGAGTTGGAGTTGAACCAGGAAGACCCAAGATCAAGTCTTCAGCAAGTCACATACTTGTTCATTTGGAGTCAATTAATTCAACCAACTTTGGTTGTTGTTGGGGAAACAATGGAAGGGGTGTGTGTTATGTATACCATATCGAACCCTCAAAAGAAAAGATTAATAGCTCTAATTCTTTTTAGCATCTTCATCCCCTGCCATTGGAAGGAGAAGCTAGCAGAATTTGAATATGAAAAGCAGGGAAACAATTACGTGGCACACTATCATAGTAAGCACACGGTAGGTTCAATTACTGGACCATAAAAACATAAACATTGTAGACTGCACTTCATTCTTCAAAGAAAAGGCATGTGATTATCTGCTTCTTGGAAGCATCCATCCATGTGGTGAGGAACACTTGCCGGAAGAGCTTGTTAATCCTCCCTTTGTGCAGACCAGGCCATGTGGTTCAAAGGGCTTTCAGCCTAGGCCTGTAAAACAGAACAAAGGAAGTGTATCGCTTTCAGTGCGCAAGACTCGCTTGGCAACAGGATGTGCCAATCAAAAGCCACAACTATGGCTGGAGTGGAAAGAGAAGATCAGCATGGCCAGCCCAAGCAGGAAGCTTCGTCCGGATGAAGGTGGCTTGCCATGGGAACAGGATGGCTCAGTGTGCAGCAGATAAATTCCATGCCAGAAGTATTAGTTTAGTTTAGTTTAGTTTATCTTAGTTTATCTTAGCTTATCTTATCTTAGCTTAGCTTAGTTTAGTTTATCTTATTATAGCTTATCTTATCTTATCTTAGTTTATTTTAGCTTAGTTTAGCTTAGTTTAGTTTAGCTTAGCTTAGTTTAATTTACTTTATTGTCATTGCACATGGCACAACGAAATCAACTGCTATCTTCAGTATACAATACAATTATAAAAATAAAAACACAAACATACGTCCTTTATATCAGTGGTTCTCAACCTGTGGGTCTGTGCCCCTTTGGGGGTCAAACGACCCTTCCACAGGGGTTGCCTAAGGCCATCGGAAAACACATATTTTCAATGGTCTTAGGAACCGGGACACCAATTTTATGGTTGGGGGGGGTCACCACAACATGAGGAACTGTACTAAAGGGTCGCAGCATTGGGAAGGTGGAGAACCACTGCTTTATATTCTATATAATTGAAAATAATTAGGGAAAATAACAAAAATAAAAACTTTTACCACTCACATTTCTATGGGTGGTGGTGGTGAAGAAGCCTTTATACAAAGATAGGACATCATTGCTCTTAGGAATCAAGATGACAATGTTTTGACCGAGGCTTCCCAAGAGCCTGAAGCAAACTCCTTTCCCCCCCCCCCTCAAAAAACCCTTTAATTAATTAATTAATTAATTCTGCTCATTCACATCCAGCAAAGTCTTTCAAGGGAGGATTTACAGCCACAGTCCTTCTCTGGCTTGGAGGGCTTCCAGGCTGATATCTGCAAAACTTGGCAAGGAGTCTCGGAGAGTCACGGACCAATTAAGTGAACTAATTGTCTCCTGCAAACTCCACTCCCCTTTCGCTCCTCTTTTATTTCCTCTGGGAGGGGGCATTCATCGTCCACCTGTGGCCTTACTCCCAAATCGACTCCTATTCTTTAGCTGTTCTCTAGGTCTGGCAAATCTGTGCATGCACACACTGGGAACAGGCTCCAGCTGTTCGTCTGCCTCATTGATGTCTGACTCTGAAGACAGATGATAACTGGCATACGACTCTGTCCCCCTCTCTGCCTCCAACACAGAGCCCTCATCAGAGCCTTCCCCAGACTCCAGGACTGGCCAATCTTCCTCCCCAACCTCCTCACTGTTTGAATCTGCTGTCAGCTCTGCTGGCTGCTGGCGGGCCACAACAGACGTCACATTAAAGGGGGTTATAGAGTGATAATCTACATTTTCTGAGCTGCAGAAAAATGTGCAGTGCAAAGTTTCTTTCTCATAAGAGCTTATCCACTAATCTCTTACGTTTTTTTTTAATTAATCATAATTGTTTCTTGATAGGTTTCTCATTTCATATCCTTGTTGCATGCCTTCTAGAGTCACTTTTAGTGAAATGCACAGCCATATAAATTTGATATATAAATAAATAAAAATAAAGTTTGATCTAGTGCTGTGATGGCGAACCTATGGCACGGGTGCCACAGGTGGCACGCGGAACCATTTCTTAGGACACGCGAGGTGTTGCCCTGTCAGTTCCAGCATGCTTGTGTGCGCTGGCCAGTTTATTTAGGCCTTCTTTTGAGGCCATTTTTCGCCCTCTGGAGGCTTCAGGGAAGCTCCTGAAGCCTCTGGAGGTGGGGAGGGAGGCTGTTTTCACCCTCCCCAAGGCTCCTAGAAAGCCTCTGGAGCCTGGGGAGGGTGAAAAAATTGTGCCAAAAGCAGGGGGTCGCGCACATAGCATTATGGGTGTGGCACACCCATGCACGACCCCCCTGCGCTCCCCCTGCTTTTAGCAAGCGACCCAAAAAAGGTTAGCCATCACTGATCTAGTGGTTCAGGCACCAGAATGCTAAAACCTGAATTCTAGTCCCATCTGAGGTCAGCTGCATGATGGTGGGCCAGTCTCTTGCTCGCTCGCTCTCAGCCCATCCCACCTTAAAAGGATAAAGGTTCCCCACGCACATATGTACTAGTCATTCCCGACTCTAGGGGGCAGTGCTCATCTCCATTTCAAAGCTGAAGAGCCAGCGTTGTCCGAAGATGTCTCCGTGGTCATGTGGCCAGCAGGACTAAATGCCAAAGGCGCACGGAATGCTGTGACCTTCCCACCAAAGGTGGTCCCTCTTTTTCTACTTGCATTTTTACAAGCTTTCGAACTGCTAGGTTGGCAGAAGCTGAAACAAGTAACGGGAGCTCCCTCCGTTATGTGGCGCTAGGGATTTGAACCACCGAACTGCCAACCTTTCTGATTGACGAGCTCAGCATCTTAGCCACTGAGTCACCACGTCCCTCCATCCCAATTTACAGGGATGTTTTATTGTGGGGGGGAAATAGGAGAAGGGAAGAATATTAGCAATATTTGCTATCTTGAATTATTTATAAAAGTAACAAAAGCAGCATATAGATAAATCCTAAATTTAAATAAATTAATTAGATAAAATGGATTGTCCAGGTACCTATATGTGTGTTTATTTTAGCAGAGATGCCTGAAGTCTCTTATTTATTTATTTACATTTCCATCTCCCTACAACTGTTATGGTGAACCTCTGGCACCCGAGCCAGACGTGGCATGCAGAGCCCTCTCTGTGGTCATGTGCACCATTGCCAGCTGCTCTCCTGGATTCAAACGCACACATGCACGCTGTCCAGCTGGTGTTCACGGGCGCCAGAAACTTGAAGACCAGCTGCCTGGTGCGCATGCGTGTGCCAGCCACCTGGTCTTTGGGTTTCCGGCATATGCATGCATGCCAGCCACCTGATCTTTGCATACACTGGAGCGAGATATCCAAAGACCAGCTGGCCGGTGTGCATGCATGCGCTGGCCACCTGGTCTTCGGATTTCCAGACGTTTTCTTACATCTAGCAAGAGGTAGTGTTTTGTTGGTGCTTGGACCAGAAACGGAACTATGCAATGAAAGTCAAAAAGAAATTCGTTGTCAAATGTATCCTTTTATTCTTGCTTTTGTTAAGATGCCTTTCTTGTGCATGATAGTTGCACAAACTACAGGTGTACGAGGAGGTTAATCTCATAAATTATGTGAATACATGAATTCAGAAGATGCTTTTGCTCCAAGAAACAAATAATGTTGCTTTAACGTTAGGCACTAGTTATAAGGCAATGCTAAACACAGATGTCTTTTAGTGAGACTGTGATATTTAATCATATACATAGACACACACACGCTGAATGGATAATCAGGCAGGCAGTTAGATCTGAGTCTCTTTTATGAATATTCATCACCTGATTTAACTCATGAATGGTTTTTTTTCCCCCTTCGTCTGAGTCTCCTGCAATTTATCTACTGTTTTAGTAATGACCAGGAATGGGCCTAGGAAAAGTCAGGCAGTACAGTATTAGAACAATCAATAAGCAGTCGCAAAATAGGCACACTTTGCATTGTTAACATTCACACCAACAACAGGTAGCCCTCGACTTACAAGCACAAATTAAGCCACAGATTTATGTTGCTAAGCGAGACATTTGTTAAGTGAGTTTTGCCCCATTTTGCACCTTTTCTTACTACAAGTTGTTAAGTGAATCATTGCAGTTCTTAAGTTGGTAACATGGCTGAATCAGTGAAGCTGGCTTTCCCATTGACTTTGTTTTCTAGAAGGTCGCAAAGAGGAATCATGTGCAAAGGTCATAAGTATGAGCCACTAGCTGAATTTTGATCACATGACCAAGGGGAAGCTGTGATGGTCGTTAAGTATGAAAAATTGGTTATAAGTCACTTTTTTCAGTGCCGTTGTAACTTTGAACTGTCACTAAATGAATTGCTGAATGAATTGGGACACAGTGGCTCAGTGGCTAAGACGCTGAGCTTGTTGATTAGAAAGGACGGCAGTTCGGCGGTTCGAATCCCTGGCCCCGCATAATGGAGTAAGCTCCAGTTACTTGTCCCAGCTTCTGCCAAGCTAGCAGTTCGGAAGCATGTAAAATGCAAGTAGAAAAATAGGGACCACCTTTGGTGGGAAGGTAACAGAGTACATTGCGCCTTCGACATTTAGTCATGCCGGTCACATGACCACGGAGACGTCTTTGGACAGCGCTGGCTCTTCGGCTTTGAAATAGAGATGAGCACAGCCCTCTAGTGTCGGGAATGACAAGCACATGTGTGGGAGGGGAACCTTTAAATTTACCTTTAAATGAACCGTTGTAAGTCAAAGACTAGCTATGTGTTGCAGATGTGTGGCAATTAGTTTGGAGTCCCCTAATGTTTTTTTTTTTTATAATCCAAGCATCCAAATTATAATTGATATCACAATTCCCTAAGGGAGAGGGTTGCTATTATTATCCTTTTGTTTAAATAATAGCCTTTTAAATTTGTACAAAAATAGATTTTGCATTTGTATAATTTGTATAATATTTGTATAAAAATAGATTTTGCATAGCAGCCCAAATTGTTCCAAAGGAATTGTCATCATCTGAAGAGTATGCATGCTTAAAATGTGTCTGGATGAATTTTTAATGTGTTTGTTGTTCGTTTGTGTTGCAGAGGAATTATAATGGGTTTAGAAAAGTGGTGATAGTTTATGGCAGGGGTGTCAAACTTGATTTCATTGAGGGCCGCATTAGGGTTGTGTTTGATCTCAGGGGAGCAGGGGGGCATGGCCAGGGGGCATGGCCAGCTCAACGTCACTCATGTTTGGGGTGCCTGTGGTGGCCTGAGGGCTCTGCCAGCAAAAATGGCCCCCGTTTTTGGCTGAGACTGCCTCTTGCAACCCTCTGCCAGCGAAAGTGGAGCTTGGGAGTACCACCCACAGCCCCCACATGCTCCATTTTTGCCTGCAATGGCCTCCTGCCACGCTCGCAGAGGTATTACGGGAAAGTCCTTTGTTGTTTCCAGGGCAGTCCCATGGGCCAGATCTAAACACCCCAAATCTGGCCCACGAGGCTTCCGTTTGACACCCCGGGGTAGAGCATCATGAAGAAAATGTATCTCTCTTTGTGGTCACTAAGAGTTGACACCAATTTTATGGCACACAATCAATACAATAGCAGAGTTGGAAGGGACCTTGGAGGTCTTCTAGTCCAAACTCTTGCCTAGGCAGGAAGCCCTAAACCAAATGGCTATCCAACATCTTCTTAAAGACTTGCAGTGTTGGTGCATCCACAACTTCTGGAGGCAAGCTGTTCCACTGATTAATTGCTCTAACTGTCAGGAAATTTCTCCTCAGTTCTAAGTTGCTTCTCTCCTTGATTAGTTTCCACCCATTGCTTCTTGTTCTACCCTCAGGTACTTTGGAGAATAGTTTGACTCCCTCTTCTTTGTGGCAACCCCTGAGATATTGGAAGACTGCTATCATGTCTCCCCTAGTCCTTCTCTTCATTAAACTAGACATACCCAGTTCCTGCAACCGTTCTTCATATGTTTTAGTCTCCAGTCCCCTAATCATCTTTGTTGCTCTTCTCTGCACTCTTTCTAGAGTCTCCACATCTTTTCTACATCGTGGTGACCAAAACTGGATGCAGTATTCAATCAATCAACCAATGTTAAAAAAAAACTGTTGTTAAAGCTCTGTTCCTGATTTGGTATCTTCTAGATAATTGTAGGTGAACTGAAATCCCAATATGTCCATCCAATGTTACCAACAGCTACACACCATGGAACTGTACAGGCAACAAATCTAATAGGCACAAATGTGGAGGCAGCTCTTGAGATCTCAAGATTCTCCTGAAGCATCCATAAGGGAGGTTCAAAAATGGAAATTTGAAGCCTCACATCTTTTTGTATAAATCACTCACAGTGTGTGTAGGCATATAAAAGTTTGTTAGGTTAGGTTACACTATAGGCTGTTAAATAACATTGCATTATGTGTTGTGTTGTTGTGTTGTGTTATGATGTGATATCATTATAGTTTGTGAAGGAGTTGTGATGGTGGACTTGCTGCCACTATCTTGTCTTTTTTGATAAACAGATGCAGTACCTTTGCCATGAATAGCCAAGAGTTATTGTGGGGGAGAAAAACTAAAATAACTCTGTCTGGCTTCTATCAATGTTTATGTATCTCTTCTTGGGCAAATTACTTATTATATACATATTAATTAGTCAGATAAGTCTGAGAAGTCTTTTTGAGGGGAATAAATAGCATTTTTTTCTCTCAAACGCTTCTGCAGGTGGGGAGGTGGGGAGAGTCTCAAATGCTGAAAGCATCTTTTGTTACAGACCTGAATGGCTGCCTGAAAGATTAAAATTTGGCGGCCATGTGTGGCCCTGATTAAGCCGGAATTATTCTGTGCTTTTATTTGAATATCAAGGTAAGCAGACACGAGAGCAGCTTAAGACCATTAGTCTTCTAAACAAAACCGGAGCTGTTCAGCAACTGCCGTCAGATTAAAAAATTAACACGTAGGCAGGGAGTCTATCCGGAATGGAAATTAATGCTCTCTTTGACCCAAAACTCATCAGTCACCTGAAGCACAAAGGAACATCATTCTGAGCTAAAGCAATATGCCTTCCCTTTGGAATTTAAAACAGCATGACCTCAACATTTCCAGTTATGGAAAACTTATTGAAAAGGAAAAGATAGAGAGAGGAAAGAGAGAATAAAGCCACGGGAGTCCATTATTTGTCCTGTAACTAGGGGATTATAAACAAATGCAGAATGGCAAACAAAGACGAAGAAGAAGAGGAAGAGGAGGAGGAGGAGGAGGAGGAGGAGGAAGAGGAGGAGGAGGAGGAGGAGGAGGAGGAGATGGCGGCACCTACAGCGCCACCAATAGAATTGGCTCCGGGGCGTGGCCAGCCAAGTTACTACCTACTCAGCCAAACTGGTCTGAACCAAAAGGAACCCAGCTCTGCTTGAATTTGACTTCCCTGGTCTAAGCAGTTGCCAGGAATCAAAACCTGAGTTAAAGATACACATACACACACACACACACACACACAAGACAGGTCCACGGCTCTCAGGACTGGCCCACAGCTCTGAGAATTTCCCATCCAAAATCTTACCAACTCTGATTTTGCTTAGATTTTTTTTTAGGTTATATTTATATTTATATTATATTTATTATATTTATACCCCGCCCTTCTCCAAGCGAACCAAGGGCGGCGCACAGGAATGTTAAAATACATACAAAACATAATAAAATTTTAAAAAACTTATTCTAATAAAATCATGTGCTAAAACCGAATTAAAAATCCCAAATTTAAAACTATCTAGAAGTCAGTAATGGGGGATATGCTAGATGGAATAGATGTGTCTTCAGACACTTGCAGAAGAGGCGGAGGTCGGAGATGGAGTTCAGGGGGTAGGTCGTTCCAAAGGGCTGGTCCCGCCACAGAGAAGGCTCTTCCCCTGGGTGTCGCCAGTCGGCATTGTCCAGCCGACGGCACCCTGAGGAGGCCCTCTCTGTGGGAGCGAATCGGTCTGAGGGATGTATGGGGCAGGAGGCGGTCTCGCATGTAACTAGGCCCCGAGCCCTGGAGCGCTTTAAAGATGGTCGTTAAAACCTTGAAGCGCACCCGAAAGACCACAGGAAGCCAGTGCAGCTCGCGCAGGATAGGTGTTATGTGGGAGTGTCTAGGTGCTCCCGTAATCACCCGCGCGGCTGCATTCTGGACTAGCTGCAGCTTTCGGGTGCACCTCAAGGGAAGCCCCATGTAGACAGCATTACAGTAGTCGAGTCGAGAGGTGACGAGTGCTTGAGTGACTGTGCGTAAGGCACCCCGGTCCAGTAAGGGGCGCAATTGGCGCATCAGGCATACCTGATGAAACGCCCCCCTCGCCACGGCTGCCACATGATCTTCCATAGACAGCCGGGAATCCAGGAGGACACCCAAATTGCATGTCCTCTCCATGGGGGCCGGTGTTTCGCCCCCAATGGCCAGAGTTGGAATAATCTGGCTGAACCGGGGCGCCGGAAGCCACAGCCACTCAGTCTTGGACGGGTTGAGCTTGAGTTTGTTACTACCCATCCAGATCCGTATGGCCTCCAAGCACCGGGACATAACCTCGACGGCATCGTTGGGATGATCTGGGGTGGATATGTACAATTGAGTATCATCAGCATACAGATGATATCCCACCCCAAAACCACGGATGATCTCACCCAGCGGCTTCATATATGTGTTGAACAGTAGGGGCAAGAGGACCGACCCCTGAGGAACCCCACATATGAGGGGCCTTGAGGCCGACCTCTGCCCCCCTGCCAACACATATTGCGACCAACCAGAGAGGTAGGACGAGAACCACCGCAAAACGGTGCCTCCCAGCCCCAACCCCCCCCAGTCGGCGCAATAGGATACCATGGTCGATGGTATCAAAAGCTGCTGAGAGGTCTAATAGGACTAGGATAGAGGAATATCCTCTATCCCGCGCCCTCCAGAGATCATCAACCAACGCGACCAATGCCGTCTCGGTGCTGTGCCCGGGTCAGAAGCCGGACTGGCGCGGGTCCAGATAATCAACTTCCTCCAAGTGTCGCGGAAACTGTTGAGCCACCACACTCTCAACAACCTTCACTAAAAAGTGGAGGTTGGAGACGGGACAATAGTTCTCTAATAATGCTGGATCCAGGGACGGCTTCTTGAGGAGGGGCCTTACTACCGCCTCTTTCAAGATGGCAGGCAAGGACCCCTCACTCAAAGATGTGTTGACAATGCCCTGGAGCCAGCCTCGTGTCATCTCCCAGGATGCCAGTACAAGCTAGGAGGGACACGGGTCCAATAAACATGTGGTAGCCCTAAGTCTCTTTGACAACTTGTCCATATCCTCGGTGGTAACAAAATCAAACTCCTCCCAAGATGGTGTCACAAGAACTGCCTTGGCCCACTCGACTGGACCACTGTCGATGGAGGGTAGCTCGTTCCGAATCCGAGTGATTTTCTCCTGCAGATAAATCCCAAATTCCTCTGCTCGACCCTGTAAAGGGGCTTCCCGCGGCCTCAGTTGAAGGAGGGAGCGGGTCACCCCAAACAGGGCAGCAGGGCGGTTATCTGCGGATGCAATAAGAGTGGCACAATACTCACGTTTGGCCACTCTTATCGTCACTAAGTAAGTCCTAATATGGTCTCTCACTAGTGTTCAGTCGGCTTCGGAGTGAGAAGATCTCCATCTGCTCTCTAGGCGTCTCTTGTGGCGCTTCATCTCCCTAAGCCCCTCGGTAAACCAAGGAGCCCAGGTGGTTCGTCGCGGCAAGAGAGGCCGCAAGGGCGCGACTCGGTCCAAGGCCCCTGTGGCTGCACTTAACCATGCGGCCACTAGTTCCTCAGTCGAGTCGCGGGGCAAGTCCACAGGAATTGGCCCAAGCTCCCTTTGGAACCTTATCGGGTCCATCAGGAGTCTGGGGCGGAACCATATAGGAATGTCCGGTTAGACCATGTTGTCTAGGTGCTGTTTAGTTACAAATTCCAGATGGGGGTTAAAGGAAGAAAAAGCTTAACTCCAAGAAAAATTCAACAGGGGAAGCCATTGACTCCAACTCCACATGCTGAAAAGGTTCGAGGGAAAACTAGATGAAAAGTCTGCTGAGGATTATTATTTTTTAAAATTTGCACCAAGGAGGAGATTGGATCAATTGTTTGCTTAAATCCTTCCAAGTTTATAACTGTATGTCACAACATCCAGGTAGTTAACAACTCAGCTACATTGGAGCTGTACACTGAGTAAAAATTCTGGAACTTGCAGATCCCACTGTCCAGCTTCTCTACAGTTGGGCAAAATTAAGAAAGCCAAAACTTATTCTTATCTAGGCTTCCCAAGAACATGTCGCAAACTCCTGGTCCCGATTATTAATTTGCTGTGAATTCTGCTCATTCACATCCAGCAAAGTCTTTCAAGGGGGGATTTACAGTCACAGACCTTATCTGGCGTGGAGAGCTGCCAGGCTGATATTCGCAAAACTTGGCAAGGAGTCTCGGAAAGTCACAAACTAATTAAGTGAACTAATTGTCTCCTGCAAACTCCACTCCCCTTTTGCTCCTCTTTTATTTCCTCTGGGAGGGGCCATTCATTGTCCACCTGTGGCCTTACTCCAAGTTGATCCCTGTTCTTTAGCTGTTCCCTTCATCTGGCAACTCTGCGCATGCGCACACTGGGAATAGGCTCCAGCTGTTTGTCTGCTTCACTGATGTCTGACTCTGAAGGCAGCTGATAACTGGCATACAGCCCTCATCAGAGCCTTCCCCAGACTCCAGGACTGGCCCATGTTCCTCCCCAACCTCTTCACTGTCTGAATCTGCTGACTGCTTGCGGGCCACAACGCCCTGGGTCCTAACAAGGAGAAGGGCGGGGTATAAGTTAAATAAAATAAATAAAATAAATAAATAAACAAAACTATGGTGCTAGATTGGGACAAATACAGAATCTCGGAAACCTTAAGAGGAATGTCTTCCCTTCATTGATAATGCTTTCATTAAAATGGAGCCTCCTTGAATTATCAGAAGTGCTTCTTCTCATGTTCCTTGTGTCATTTGGCCTAAGTTGCCATTTATGAGCTGAATTGCCAACATGCTTGCCTTCAATTTCTTGAATCTGCTCTCTCCTCCCTCTCTTCCCCAGCCTCCCCCTGCCCTGAGCTTTCACACCATCATATCTTGAGATCCCCCAAGCTGGAGAAAAGTTGGATTAAAATGTAGCCTTGAATCAACTCAAGTGTGCGTTAGAGCATCCGAGTTAAATTTCCCACTTGAGAGATGTGACTGTATGGACTCCTTGAGGTTCGGCGAAAGTAAGAATAAGTGACACAATGCCGTTCAGGTTCTGTAACCTCCCCATTATAAGGTGTTGCAAATGCATTTCCCAAGTCACGGCATTAAGTAGAGTGATTACATTATTCATTTATACTAATTTCCTGCTCGGTAATGATTCAGCTGATTAGGAGCTTGTCATGCAAAAACCCCAGAAATTAGAGTAACTCATTAAAGGAAGAAGAACTTAGCAGCATCACTAACTTAGCTCCTCAGTTTGATGGAGGACCCCTGGCAGCATATCTGCAGCAGCCTACTTCCGTTATCTAAATCAGGGATCTCCAACCTTTGCAACTTTAAGTCTGAAGGACTTCAGCTCCCAGAATTCTCCAGCCAGCAAAGCAAAGCTGGCTGGAGAAGTCTGGGAGCTGAAGTCCTTCAGACTTAAAGTTGCAAAGGTTGGAGACCCCTGATCTAAATGGATGCAAGGAAACGTGGTCTAAAAATGTGTTGAATTTATTTTATCGACAAAGAAAGAAAAAAGGGAGACTAGTATAGATCTATTTCAAATCTATACGACTCTCCAGTGGTGGGATCCTTCCAGTTTAACAACCGTTTCGATGATTCATTTGCTCTGCCACGCAAATCAGCTGAGAAGGTAAAGGTAGGAAAATAGTGCTGGCAGGCGGGTGGGCCCATCTGATCGTTGGGGCGAACCAGTTCGCTCCCAGCTGTTCATCGGAGCTATCGGTTCACCCAAACCAGTCTGAACCAGTCGAATCCCCTGTTAGTCTCCTTTTATTTCTTTGTCAGTAAAAATAAATCAAACACAATTTGTGTTTGTCGCAAAACTGACTGCTTGTGAAGGCTCCTGGATTGGGGCTGAAAAGTGAAAGCGAAAGCAGTATGCTGTCTCATAGTTGGGTAGACCAGGTTGCCCTGATAAACTGGTTTCACACCAGTGGTGGGTTTCTGCAGGCTTGCACCTACTTGCGAGAGCCGGTTGGTGAAATTTAGAGAACCGGTGAGAGGGGGTTCCACCGGCGTACCTGGAAGTAAATCTGGCCCGCTGCTGCCAGTGACCCAACAGGAAGGAAAGGAAAGGAAAGGAAAGGAAAGGAAAGGAAAGGAAAGGAAAGGAAAGGAAAGAAAGAAAGAAAGAAAGAAAGAAAGAAAGAAAGAAAGAAAGAAAGAAAGAAAGAAAGAAAGAAAGAAAGAAAGAAAGAAAGAATTTATCATCACAATTGAGTCCAAAATTTTGGTTGCTAAGCAAGAGCGCTGTTAAATGAGTTTCACCACATTTTAAAAGGTGGCCACTCCCACCCTGTCACATGACTACCAAGCCACGCCCACTGAAAATGAAGCTCTTGAGCCACCACACACACACACAACATGAGTGATATCAAGCTGGCCATGCTCACCATGGCCACGCCCACCTCAGCCCCGTTTGTGACATGGGCACCCATATAAATTTGTTGGATAGATGATGGGTGGGTGGAAGATGATAGATAGATAGATAGATAGATAGATAGATAGATAGATGGATGGATGGATGGATGGATGGATGGATGGATGGATGGATGGATGGATGGATGGATGGATGGATGGATGACAGACAGACAGACAGACAGACAGACAGACAGAAGAGAGAGATGTAGGGATAGATAGAAAGCAGAGGGCACCAGGAGGCCATTATGACCGAAAATGGAGTTCATGAGCCACCACACATGCCCCCAACACGAGTGACATCAAGCTGGCCATGCCCAACATAGCCCACGCCCACCCCAGCCTGTTGAGATCAAATACAAGCCCAATGCAGCCCTCAATGAAACCACGTCTGACAGCCCTGAAACAGACAAAGGATGGCTATTTGTCAGGGATGCTGTAGTATCATGTTCAGGGTTGGATTAGGCCTCCTCTTCCATTCTGCAATTCCATGAACAGAAAATTGTGAATGGCTGATCCATTGCCCTGTGACTAAATGAAAGATTTTCTGTCTTTGATCACTTCAGGACCAAATTCAGTAAGCCTTCCCCTGTGGTCTTTTTTTGTAATGTTCTCAAGCTATTCACTGTGCAGCAATAATCCCTTGATATAATAAATTCAATCTACTTTGCTCTAGGCCTACTACCTGTAAGTAATTTCCAGGTCCCCAGAGGATAACAAGATTAAAACAAATGATCTCCTCTTTTGAATTCTGCATTCTGGAATGAGTCACGTCATCTTTCCATCAAGCTGTTCCACTTAGTGCAATTAAGAAGAAATACATCACGGGGCAACAAATGATCTAACTCCCTTTATGCTCTCCTCTCTTTGATAAAATTACCCTCTTTTCATGATTCACGTTGACATTTTGGAATCAATGCTGCTTCTGAATTAATTTGGTTTTTCTTACAGCAAGCCTGTTTCTCAATTGCATGCTGTTTCCCTTCATAATTCCTATGTCTGCCTTATTCCCTCCCCTCTTTTCTTTTTATGATTTCTCATCATTTGTGTAACTTTGAAGACCTTCTTCTGAAATCTTACATCTCCTTTGACGGATGTGACAAGGATGCATAACATTATTCCCTGAATTCTTCAAAGAATTCAGAAGGTAGACACGGAACTTTGTCTCCGACCTCAACAAACTTTCAGGGTTCCTACAGGCCAGTGGTGGGTTTCAAATTTTTTTAGAACCTACTCTGTAGGTGTGGCCTATTTTGTGGGCATGGCTTGGCAGTCATGTGACTGGGTGGGAGTGGCCAACTTGTAAAATGTGGTGAAACTCATTTAACAACGCTCTTGCTTAGCAACCAAAATTTTGGGCTCAATTGTGATAATAAATTCTTTCTTTCTTTCTTTCTTTCTTTCTTTCTCTTTCTTTCTCTCTCTCTCTCTCTCTCTCTCTTTCTTTCCTTTCTTCCTTCCTTCCTTCCTTCCCTTTCCTTTCCTTCTTGTTGGGTCACTGGCAGCAGTGGGGCAGACTTACTTCTGGGTCCGCTGGTGGAACCTCCTCTCACCGGCTCTCTAAATGTCACCATCCGGCTCTTGCGAGTAGGTGCGAACCTACAGACACCCACCACTGCTACAGGCGTTGGTACCGGTTTGCTTCACGCCCGTGCTCAGTTCACTATAAATTGTTCTGTGCACGTGCAAAGACCACAAAAAATTAATAAAAAACATAATTGCGAGGGCAGCGGAGACTGGGGAACCGGTTAGGGGGCGTGGCCAGCCTGGGTTCCTGCCGGTTCTGTGACCCAGGCCAAATTACTACTACCGGTTCGCCTGAACCAGTGCAAACTGGCAGAAACCCACCTCTGAGAAAGGGGAAGGCTGTTGTTGTTATTATTGTTAGTCGTGAAGTCATGTCTGACCCATCATGACCCCATAGATGACGTTCCACCAGACCTTCTTGTCCTCTACCATCACCCGGAGTCCATTTAAATTCTGGCAACTGCTTCGGTGATTCCATCCAGCCATCTCATTCTTTGTCATCCCCTTCTTCTTTTGCCCTATCATTCCCAGCATTAGGCTGTTCTCCAGTGATTCTCCAAGGAGAATCCTTCCTTCTCATTAGTTGGCCAAAGTATTTGAGTTTCATCTTCAGGATTTGAACTTCTAAAGGGCAGTCAGTTGATCTCCTCTAGGATTGACCGGCTTGATCCCATTGAAGTCCAAGAGACTCACAGGATCGATATGGGTGAAGCACCATATTAGTCCATTGCAATGACAAGGCCACAAGGCTAATCTTCAAGACCAATCAATGTCATAAATCTAAATCAGGGGTCCCTAAACTTGACAAATTTAAGACTTGTGGACTTCAACTCCCGGAATTCTCCAGCATAGCTGTCTGGAGAATTCCAGGAGTTGAAGTCCACAAGTCTTAAAGTTGCCAAGTTTGAAGACCTCTGATCTAAAATATAACAAAAAGAGAATCTGAGAACAATTCATTTTTATTTAAAATGGCTCTATTTTTTTAAAAATTGAAGCAACGGTGCCAAACAAGTTGCAATTTGCAAATGTACATAATATGAGTTGTAGAAGTTGGCTTTCTTCGCCGCTGATTTTGGATTTGTTTGGAGCAATATTGCAAAGCTGACTGTCCTGATCATTGTGAATGAGTGGCGGGAACTTGACAAAAGAACGGCAATGTTTCTTAATGAATCTGGATGTCTCCTGATTGGATAATTTTCCTGCCAGAGATCAGTGTTTGGCAGGAGAGTTAATGAGAAACAGCAGATTTGCATGGGAAATGGGCAGAGGAGAGGAAGACTTGTTATCAGGAAGTAGGTGAAACAGAGAATGCTTCATTTGCTCCTTAGTAAACCTGCAAGCTGTGGCCAGAATGCCAATTTTGCTTGTACATATGCTCTTATAATCAGAATATAATCATTTAGTTAAAGGCTTCCATAAGTTTTCAATGTTTTGTCCTCAAAATGAAAATAATTCTTGGGGACTTCTTTTGGAAGCTAACTATGAGAGCATATCTATGCTTTATCTTGGGCAACATTATGGAAATAATGTTCCATGTTCTTCTGGAAGGGTTTTCCCCCCCAACTCTTGGCTTAGGGTACAGCCTTTCACACGCACTGCTAGCTCATATTTCAATCAATCAGAATGGAGCTGGAAGGGACCTTGGAGGACTTCTAGCCAACCCCCTTCAATCAATCAATCAATCAATCAATTTAATATTTGTAAACCGCTCCCTCTCCCCATAGGGACTCGGGGCGGTGCACAGGAAGAATAAAAAACAATAAATATATACAAACATTTCTTTAAAAAACAAATTAAACCTAAACCTGTGCTAAAATTCCCCATTAAAACTAAGCTATACTAAAAAACATCCCAATAAAACCCCAGAGACAGAGAGACTATCCTAGGCCGGCCAGACAGAAAAGATGTGTTTTTAATTTAAAAAGGAAGGAGCGGAGGTCCGTGGTCGTCCTAATGTCAGGGGGAAGGTCGTTCCAGAGGGCTGAGCCCACCACAGAGAAGGCCCTTCCCCTGGGTGTCGCCCGCTGACAAAGTCTAGTGGACGGCACCCGGAGAAGTCCCTCTCTGTGGGAGCGAATCGGCCGTGAGGATGTATGAGGCAGGATCCGATCCCGCAGATAGCTAGGTCCCGAGCCATGGAGCGCTTTAAAGATGATAATTAACACCTTGAAGCGCACCCGGAAGACGACAGGTAGCCAGTGCAGCTCGCGCAAGAGCGGTGTTACATGGGTAAATCTGGCGGTTCCCATAATTGCTCGCGCGGCTGCGTTCTGGACTAGCTGAAGTCTCCGGGTGCACCTCAAGGGGAGCCCCATGTAGAGAGAGTTACAATAGTCCAGTCGGGATGTCACGAGTGCATGAGTGACTGTGCGAAGGGCGTCCCGATTCAATAGGGGGCGCAATTGGCGAACCAGGCGAACCTGGTAAAACGCCCTCCTGGCCACGGCTGTCACTTGATCTTCCATGGACAGCTGGGCATCCAGGGCAGGAGCCTTATAGCATCTCAGTTAAATGGTTGTCCAGGTTTTTTTGGGGGGGAGGAAACCTCCAGTCATGGAGCATCCACAACTCCAGGAGGCAAGCTATTCCATGGATTAATTGCTGTGTGATCCCGAACCCCCCAAAAGCAATGCGTGCATGGCCCATCCCTGCATGCTCTGCCCTGTGCATGTGCACATGCCTCATGTATGCACGAACACCCACCCACGTGTGCCATGCCCCCGTGCATGCATAGCAAACATGCAAAGACCAACTGGCCAGCGGGAGGCACGCGCACATGCATGTCAGAGCTAAACTGGGGTGATGGCTCACGTGCCCACAGAAAGGGCACTGTGTGCCACCTGTGACACAGGTGCCATAAGTTCACCATCCTAGTTCTAGGGTCTCACTATCTTTTATTGTATCATGATTACCAGAACTGGACAAGTATTCTAAGGGTGGTTTCACTAAGCGGTGTAAAGGAATACTATAACCCCTCGTTGTCTTGATGCTATATTTCTGTTGATGCAACCCATGGGGGGTTCTGGGGGTTCTGGGGTTCTGGGGGTTCACTACTGCTGGTTCACTTGTAGGCGTGTTGCACACATGTGCTTGATGCGTGCTGAGCTTAATGCGTGCTGCATGCACATGCACAGTACAATAAATACAGTTCTGCGCATGCGCAGAAGCAAAAAACAAGATGGTGCCACTCAGAGAACCGTTTCAGAGGGGTGGCAGGCATGGGGCGCTGCCGGTTCCAGAGACCCAGGTTGCCAAACCACTACCGGTTCTGCCAAGCCGGTCCGAACCGATAGGAACTCACCACTGATGCAACCTAGGACTGCATTGGCTTTTTTGGCAGCCGCAACACATTGCTGACTTTTTACCTTTTAGAGATTAAAGTAATAATCTAGAAGAGACAAGGACTTAATTGGGAGGCAAATCAGGATCACAGACATTGGAAGAAGAAGAAGAGCAAGAGACTTTCATTAAATTTCTACATGCCTCAAATCAGCCAAATACTTTAACTTACTAAGTTTGGTGCATTAAAAGGCATTGTGATTTATGATCTGGAGGCTTGCAACTTGTGGTGCCGGGTGAATTATAAATACCCCCACTTAGAATAATAGATTTGCCTGGATAGGTAGCAATCTAATTATAAAATATTGAAAACTTTACATAAATAACTGGAGAATTAGCCTGCAATGCTACAATCAGGGTAGTCTATTTGAGAGCTTAAATCCCCCTGGGACTCACGTAGCATGCTAAGTGTCTGGGCTGTAGTATGTGTGACTGCCCTAAAATTGAACATTAAATTAAATTTCTTCTAACACTACACCAGAGCAGGGTTTAGGTTCCAAGTTCAGGCAACCTTGCCTTGCCAATCTGCCCATTGGAAGTTTTGCAAAATGTCTAAAAAAGAGATAATAGCTTGGTCTTCTCGAGCAGGGGTTTTCAAACTTTTTAGCCTGTAGAAAGAAATTCCATTTTCTATCAGGCCATCTCTCAAACTAGACCCTCCAACTCTATTAACTATAAACTTCTTTTTTAAAGTACCACTAAAGCATAAAGGACGTGGTAGCTCAGTGGCTAAGACACATATATGAAGCCGCTGGGTGAGATCATCCGTGGCTTTGGGGTAGAGTACCATCTCTACGCTGATGATACTCAGCTGTATATATCTACCCCAAGCCACCCCAACGATGCCGTAGCGGTGATGTGCCAGTGCCTGGAAGCCGTACGGATCTGGATGGGAAGTAACGGACTCAGACTCAACCCGACCAAGACCGAGTGGCTGTGGTTTCTGGCTGCCCGATTCAACCAGCTGACTCCATCGCTGGCCATAGGGGGCGAACATCTTGCCCCTGTGGATGGGGCGCGCAACTTGGGTGTCCTCCTGGATGCCCGGCTGTCCATGGAAGATCAAGTGACAGCCGTGGCCAGGAGGGCGTTTTACCAGGTTCGCCTGGTTCGCCAGTTGCGCCCCCTATTGGATCGGGACGCCCTTCGCACAGTCACTCATGCTCTCGTGACATCCCGACTGGACTATTGTAACTCTCTCTACATGGGGCTCCCCTTGAGGTGCACCCGAAGACTTCAGCTGGTCCAGAATGCAGCCGCGCGAGCAATAATGGGTACCGCAAGGTATACCCATGTAACACCGCTCTTGCGCGAGCTGCACTGGCTACCTGTCATCTTTCGGGTGCGCTTCAAGGTGTTAGTTCTCATCTTTAAAGCGCTCCATGGCTCGGGACCTAGCTATCTGCGGGATCGGATTCTGCCCCATACATCTTCCCGGCCGATTCGCTCCCACAGAGAGGGACTTCTCCGGGTGCCATCCACTAGACTTTGTCAGCGGGCGACGCCCAGGGGAAGGGCCTTCTCTGTGGCGGGCCCAGCCCTCTGGAACAACCTTCCCCCCGACATTAGAACAACTACGGACCTCCGCTCCTTCCGTCAGAAATTAAAAACTCACTTTTTCTGCATGGCCGGCCTAGGTTAGTCTCTACCTCAGGGGTTAGGGAATGTTAATTTTAAAATGGGGATTTTAGTACAGGGACAGTTGATTTAATTTGTTTTTATTGTATTTATTTATGTATATATTTTATGCTGTTTTAATTTTCCCTGTGCACCGCTCCGAGTCCCCCTGGGGAGAGGACGCGGTATAGAAAAATAAATCTATCTATCTATCTATTTATCTATCTAACTGAGCTTGTCAACCAGAAAGTTCGGCAGTTCAGTGGTTCGAATCCACGGAACAGAGTGAGCTCCCGTGACTTGTCCTAGCTTCTGCCAACCTAGCAGTTCAAAAGCATGTAAAAATGCAAGCAGAAAAATAGGAAGCACTTTTGGTGGGAAGGTAACAGCGTTCCATGAGTCTTTGGCATTTAGTCATGCTGGCCACATGACCACGGAGACGTCTTCGGACAGTGCTGGCTCTTCGGCTTTGAAACCAGCTTTGAGATGAGCACCGCCCCCTAGAGTCAGAAACGAGCAGCACATATGTGCGAGGGGAACCTTTACCTTTACTTTAAATAGCAGTAAGCAACTTGTTTATTTTTTAACTAGGACAATAGAAAAAAATAGAAATAGGAAGAAAAGGAAAACGTTGAACTCTTTTTAAGGCATTTTAATAAAGCTTCGAATACGGGTAGCCCTCAACCTACGACCACGATTGAGTCCAAAATGTCTGCTGCTATGAGAGACAGTTGTTAAGTGAGCTTTGCCAATGTTACAACCTTTCTTGCCAAAATTGTTAAGTGAATCACTGCAGCTAGTGACACGGATGTTAAGTGAATCTGGCTTCCCCATTGACTTTGCTTGTCAGAAGGTCACCCAAGGGGATTGCATAACTCTGGACACTGCAAGCATCATAAATACGAGTCAGTTACCAAACATCCGAATTTTGATCCTGTATTAAGTGTGAAATATAGTCTTAAGTCACCTTTTGTCATGGTCAACTTTGTCAACTTTGTCAACTTTGTCAACTTTGAATGGTCACTAAATTTATTTATTTTATTTTATTATTTTATTTTATTTTATTTTATTTTATTTTATTTTATTATTTTATTTTATTTATTTATTTATTTATTTATTTATTTATTTATTTATTTATTTATTTATTTATTTTATTTTATTTTATTTTATTTTATTTTATTTTATTTTATTTTATTTTATTTTATTAAATTTATACCCCGCCCTTCTCCTAAAAAAGGACCCAGGGCGGGGTCTAAATGGATGGTTGTAAGTTAAGGACCACCTTGTGCAAAAACTAAGATCAAGGGTGGCAGTCAAAGAGTTAAGCTGTAGGGTGGGGGGAGGTTCTCTGTGGTGTTTATTTTGTTTAATTAAATCCAAGACTGGATAGTCCTATAAAGAAGAGTTGATCAATAAATTAGCACTTCACTATCAGACAAAATAAAGTCCTCGTCTTCTTTTTTTCCTGCTATGGGTTTATCTTTTGACTTTCTGTTGAAATTATACTATTTATGTGGATCTGTTTCTATAAATCAACACAGAACATGTTCTGCTTGTCTGTGTCCTCTGATTATTAATTGATTGGTTGTTCTTAGATGTTGGTGATTGTAGTATACTTACGCACGGTCACTCAAGCGCTCGTCACCTCCCGCCTGGACTACTGCAACACTCTCTACATGGGGCTCCCCTTGAGGTTCACCCGGAGGCTGCAGCTAGTCCAGAATGCGGCCACGCAGGGGATCCTGGGAGTGTCTCGATACTCCCATGTAACACCTCTCCTGCGCGAGCTGCACTGGCTGCCTGTGGCCTTCCGGGTGCGCTTCAAGGTGCTAGTAACCATCTTTAAAGCGCTCCATGGCACGGGACCTGGCTACTTGCGGGACCGCCTCCTACCACATACCTCCCTTAGACCTGTCCGCTCCCACAGAGTGGGCCTCCTCAGGGTGCCATCCGCCGGACAATGCCAACGGATGGCCCCCAGGGGGAGAGCCTTCTCTGTGGCGGGGCCTGCCCTCTGGAATAACCTACCCCCCGACCTTCGTACCATCACGGACCTACGCCTCTTCCGCCGGGCATTAAAGACACATCTATTTCATGAGGCCGGCCTGGCTTAGTTTTTAATGGGTATAGTTTTAATTGGTTTTCACCCTTTCTTAAATTTTTAGCACAGACCTTAATTTAATTCACTTTTAACTGTTTGTACTGTATTGTATTATATTTTTATATTTCTGTGCACCGCCCTGAGTCCCTTCGGGGAGATAGGGCGGTATATAAATTTGACTAATAATAATAATAATAATAATAATAATAATAATAATAATAATAATAATAATAATAATAATAATAATAATAATAATAATAATAATAATAATAATAATAATATATTCACAGTATACCTGTTAGGGTTCCAAATAGCATCCAAAATTAAATCAGAGTCCAAGGAAAATATTGCTCAAAGTTCCAATTTATGAAGAGAGCCATGTTGGCACATCTGGGAAAACCCAAATCTGAAAGCTTCACGGTTTTCCCCACCTAGTTGAAAGTTCAAGATCTTTCCCCCACACCCATAAGTCCATCACATGGTCCAATCTTCCACTGCCATGCTGACAGCCACCCATGCCACCCATCCAATTCTGGTCAGGTGCAGAGGTTTTGATTTTTGATTTTGATTTTATTAAATTTATACCCCGCCCTTCTCCAAACGGACCCAGGGCGGCGCACAGGCATATTAAAATACATACAAAACCATATAGCAAATTTAAAAAACTTATTAATGAAAATCCTGCGCTAAAACCAAATTAAAGAGACAAAGGATGACCTTGGCTTTCTAGAAATAATTTTGCTTTGGCTACATAGTATTCAACTCCTTACAATCCTCCCTCCCATTTTCCCACAATAGAAAATGCATAGCAGAATAATAGAAAATGTGGCAGGTCAAAGATCCAAAAGTAATATGGCTGCAGGCCTGATATACAACCAAATTCACATAACACCCATAGACCAGGCCCAACACCCATGACAATCTCCAAACACACCCCCACCCACCAAAAATCCCCCACCTTTAAACCACCCAAGCATCCAAACAACAGGCAAAGTAGTGCTGCCCAACAGCTCACTGATGGTGGCCCTTTAGTTCTTTCTTGAGTGCAATTATAGCTGTGGGAGAAAAGCTATTCAGAAGACGTGTGGTCCTAGTCTTAATTGTTCTGTATCTTTTGCCAGAAGGCAACAGTCCAAAAACATTGTAAGCAGGATGGGAAGAATCTCTGATAATGTTGTGCAACTTCCTCAAACAGCAAGATGTGAAGATGTCATCCAGGGCTGGCATCTTGAGCCCAGTGATATTCTGGGCAGTTTTAATGATTCTCTGTAGAGTTTTTTGTCTGTTGCCGAGCTACTCCCATACCATGCAAGAATGCCGTATGTTAGGACACTCAATAGTGCTGTGATAGTAGCACAGAAGTAGATGCTGAGATAGATGTATCTTCCTTAGCATTCTTAGGAAGTACAGCCTCTTCTGTGCCTTCTTCACAAGCATGTTAGAATTCATAGTCCATGAGAGTTCCTCAGAGATATAAGTGCCCAGAAATGCAGAAGTTTCCTGAGACTTATGAGTAGACATCAGCAGTCTGGTAACTTCCAAACATGGTACACAAATCCAAAACTGAAGAAGCAAACTAAACCAGATATTAATTACAAAAACTGGGAGATGGGAGAGTGAGAACCTCAATGGTGCTTTTTCAAAAGGCAACTAAACTTTGTTTTTACTTGCAAACATTTTGCTTCTCATCCAAGAAGCTTCTTCAGTTCTGAATGAGAAGACGTTTCTTGGATGAGAAACAAAAACAAAGAGAGCCCAGTTGCCTTTTGAAAAAGCACCTTTGGGACAACGATGACCTGGATGATTGCAAATGTTCTTAGACAGAGAAAGTAAGAAGTAATGTTTGCTTTGAAAAGTTTTGTAGCATTTGATTTTTGAAGAAAGGAAAGACATGGACCAAGCTACTTCTGAAGTGGAGACTCCCAGAAGGAAATATATCTTGCATATTTCCTGGAAAATTAATCAGGTTGCATATTTGTACGCTACTAAACTTCTTGTGTCAGTTTGATTGTTTGTAATCTTCACTTGAGCAAAACGGTGCCCCACAGGGCAACCATTTTTGAATCAATGTACTTTGGATGAGCTAATTTATGGAAGGCACCCAAAATCCAGGAGTCATGACCCCAACGGGATTGAAATCTGGCAAAGTTGTGGTCTCTTCAATGCTACTGCACTGCTGCAATCAGCTGCAATCCAATGATTATCATTTCTAATGCTCCCTCCCAACTTCATGCAAGAAAAGTCAGTGGGGAAGACAGCAGGAAGTCAAAAGTCATTTCTTCTCCTTCTGCTCTTTTGCACATCCACGGTCGTTCGGTGTTTTTGTTTTACGAAGGAAACATTTCTGAAGCAATGACCCAAGGGCTCTAGGTTTGTCTACTAATCTAATAAATTTGTGGAAAGGAAGATGCAGAACAAGGGCGTGCAGATACGTCTGTATTGACTCGCCTGATTTATTCTGTGTGAAATCTCTCCTGCACATCATTTTCACTTCAACAGTTTTCTTCTCTATCTAAATGCAGTGTTTTGCCAAACCCCATGATAAACATATTCACTTTGCCAGTTTATACAGAATGAAAGGTTGTTGAAAGCAGCTCTGTTAGACAAACAGACATGCAATTACCATACCTCTGTATTTGCATGATGTGACTTTATGAAGGAATTCAGGTACAGTGTGATTTTTGTTCCTCTTTCTTGGTGAAGACTTCAGTATTTTTCTCTAGAAAAAAAGGGATTATTGCCTTCCTGGTTGACAGTATGCAGGAAACGGTATGCAAAGTCAGTCATGTATAAAGGCAGAAAATGCTAATAAAAGGGATTTCTGGGTTTTACAATGTTAAGCCTTTTAAATTCATACTAAGCCTGCAAGAGCTCAAAACTCCATCCCCAAACTTCTTCAGGATAGCAATTTAAGAATTTCAGAGACTCAGTGAGATGAATCCATACAAATCAACAGTAGAGCCATATGGTGAGATCACAACGGGCTTAAATTCTGGGAAATTTAAGGTGGATACAGGTAGTTCTTGACTTACAATAGTTCATTTAGTCACCGTTCGAAGTTACAATGGCACTAAAAAAGTGACTTATGACTGTTTTTCACACTTGCAGCATCCCCATGGTCACATGATCCAAATTCTGATGCTTGGCAAGCTCATATTTATGACAGCTGCCATGTCTCGGGGTCTCGGGGTCATGGGGTCACCTTTTGGGAACTTCTGATCAGCAAAGTCAGGGGAGAATCCAGATTCAACTACCGTGAAACTAACTAAATAATTGTGGTGTTTCACTACAATAATCGTAGCAAGAAAAGTTGTAAAAGGGTGCAAAAATTAATTGTCTCACTTAGCAATAGAAATTTTGGACAACAGCTGACGTTGTAAGTCGAGACTACCTGTATTTAAAAGCGTAACAGAAGGAGAGTCTTCAAGATTACATATAAACCAATGTTCATTTATTGAAGCTTTTTCTAGGAAGACCTGACAATCACTGTAATATCTGCATCCCATGTCTAGTTGAAAGCCTACAGTTGATGCTGCCAAATTTCCATTTAACTAGATACACTGAACTAGACATCTATTCAGAAACCATGAAGTCTAGATGACAATAATGCATTTATTGAGAGTTGACATTCATTGACTAGTTTCCTCAATGAATACTTGATAGATCTTCTCTTCACAATTAACCTTTTAGAAATATCTGTAGAGATTCTCAGTCATCCAGGTCATGGTTATCCCAAAGGTGCTTTTTCAGGAGGCAACTGGATTTTGTTGTTGTTTTCTTTTGAAAACATTTTCCTTCTCATTCACTTCCTCAGCTCTGATAGGACAGTGGGGAATGGAAGGATTTATATTCCTTGCAGACAGCTGGTGATTTGCATCCATTTAGAGGGTCATTGAAGTACTTGGAGGTTGGTCTGTGTCCTCAGGATTACCTTGATTCCCGTAGTCTGCAATTTTTCCCCCCTGGAAATCCATTCCTACTCCCACACCATTCAAAGGGTGTTCATTCCAAATTGTATAGCTAAAAGTCCATAGAGATTCTTAGTCATCCAGGTCATGGTTGTCCCAAAGGTGCTTTTTCAGGAGGCAACTGGACTTCCTTGTTTTTTCTTTTGAAGACATTTCTCTTCTCATCCCAGAAGCTTCTTCAGCCTCTGACAGGATAGTGAGGAATGGAAGAAGCTTCTTGGATGAAAAGTGAAACTCTTCAAAAAAAAGAAGAAGAAGAAAATCCAATGGCCTCCTGAAAAAGCATCTTTGGGACTTTTAGAAATATGTAATCAGAGTTGCCCTGGATTGCCTTTAGAAGTATATTTTTTATTATATTAGCCCTAACTCTTGTTTTTATGTTAAAATATTCCAATATTTCTAAGAGATTTGGGGACAACAATCAGAATGGACATATATTTTTCAGAAGAATAATGGCTGTTGTTTACAGCCAACGTGGCTAAGTGGTTAAAATATTGAACTGACAGAGGAGAACCAGCTGTGTTTTGAACTGTAATTTCCAACTATAGGCCTCATAAAACCATCCTGTCTTTCTTCTATTGTATCAATAAAATGACGGAGGGATAATTCTCAGGGCTGCCACTTTGAGCTCCTTAAAGAAAGGCAGTATAGCCATGACAAAAATGAGCAAACATGAACTGTACAGTTCGATTCAAAAGTATGTCTCTGAGCACCATGTCTAGGAACAATCTGCCCTTTCAAGAATTGAGGAAAATAAAATATATGGGTATGACTCAAACTAATATTTAGATCTCAGCCAGTGATTCACCCTAAGCTGAAATGTATGGTTTCCACTTCTTATGCTCCACTTTTCTTTCAAGTTAAAGTATAGCGCAATGAAGATTCATTTTAGACCCACTATAGAGTCTGTGTGGCCCAACCTCAAGCAAGTTGATTTTTAAAAGAATTCTATGAATCTTAAGGTAAGGGTAAAGGTTTCCCTCGCACATAAATGCTAGTTGTTCCCGACTCTAAGGGGCAGTGCTCTTTCTAAACTAAACAGCCAGCGTTGTCCAAAGATTTCTCCGTGGTCATGTGGCTGGCATGACTAAACACCTAAGGAGCACAGAATGCTGTTACCTTCCCACCAAAGGTGGTCCCTATTTTTCTACTTGTGTTTTTCCATGCTTTCGAGCTGCTAGGTTGTCAGTAGCTGGGGCAAGTAACGGGAGCTCACTCTGTTACGCGGCGCTAGGGTTTCAAACCACTGAACTGCCAACCTTCTGATCAACAAGCTCCGCGTCTTAGCCACTGAGCCACCAGGTCCCACTATGAATCTTACTCCTTGGCAAAAAAGATTATGGTATTGTCTATGAACCTAGAGTATCTATGTTGGATGGGTTGGAGTTGAATATGATTATTTGCCATCAAATGTTTTTGACTCCTAAGGACTATATAGATAGGAGCCATGGTGGCACAGTGGTTAGAATTGCAGTATTCCTGGATGACTCTGCCCACTGCCAAGTGTTCAATCCTGACGGGCTCAAGGTTGACTCAGCCTTCCATCCTTCCGAGGTTGGTAAAGTGAGGACCCAGATTGTTGGGGGCAATAGGTTGACTCTGTAAACCACTTAGAGAGGGTGGTAAAATACTAGAGAGCAGTATATACTATTGCTAGGTAGATCTTAGTATATACCAGTGCTTCTCAAATAGTGGGGGGCGCCCCCCAGGGGGGGCACGAGGCTCCGTAAAGGGGGGCGCGTTTGATGCTCTATCCTGATTAGCCAAACCCGCCCATGTGACTTTTAGACCCGGATGATACTATTTACAGTTGCGCGGGGGGCGCGAAATGTTTTCTTCTTCCTAGGGGGGCATGACAGAAAATAATTGAGAAGCACTGGTATATACTAAGCATATATTATTGCTAGATAGATCTTCTCCATGATCTGTTCCTAACCTATCCTTTCAAGTCTCCCAATGGTACATTCATCGCCACTATAACTGAATCCATCCACCTTGTTCTTGGTCATCCTGTTCTCTTTCCTTCCACCCTCTAAGCTCCATTTAATTCTATGGGACTTCTTGAATGATTGTCCCAAAGGTGCTTTTTCAAGAGTCAATTGGACTTTCTTGTTTTTCTTTGAAGACATTTCACTTCTCATCCAAGAAGCTTCTTCAACTGTGACTAGATGGTGGGTTTTGGAGGATTTATACTCCTTGCAGACAGCTAGTCATTTGCATCCTTTTAGGGAGTCATTGAGATCACCTGGAGTTTTATATGTGGCCTCAACAACTCGCTAAAAGAATGAAAATAACCAGCTGTCTGCAAGAGGTACAAACCCTTCTATTCCCCACCATTCAGTCAGAGCTGAAGAAGCTTCTTGGATGAGAAGTGAAACATCTTGAAAGAAAAACCAGAAAGTCCAGTTGCCTCTTGAAAAAGCAACTTTGGGACAACCATGACCTGGATCACTGAAAGTTTCCATAGACTTCCTGGCATGATCCCATGACCAAAAATTGACACTAAATCAGGGGTCTCCAACCTTTGCAACTTTAAGTCTGAAGGACTTTAGCTCCCAGAATTCTCCAGCCAGCAAAGCTGGCTGGAGAATTCTGGGAGCTGAAGTCCTTCAGACTTAAAGTTGCAAAGGTTGGAGACCCCTGCACTAAATCACATACACCACCAATTCAATTTAGCTGCTAAGTTAGAATTTAGCAGAAGCATCAGAAACACAGCTCTGAAATTTCAAACAAGAATGAAGGTCAGCGATTGTTGACCACTGAAGTGAGACTGCAGTCTCCCCCTTATATCCATGATGATTTCAACCTGTTCAAGGAACAGGTTGAAACCATCATGGATATAAGGGGGAGACTTTGTGCAACAGCTGCAGCAGCTGCAGGTGGAAACCTTAAGCAGAGAAGATCCATGACTGGAATTGGATTATTTTACCATGAGGGGAAAAAAATCTAATCAATTCTCTCGGTGGTAGTGTATGTAGCAGTGAAGTTTTTGCTGTAAGGTAATATTTATTTCCTCAGTAATGCACCCATTGAAAGCAGAACTCGGAGGCAGGTAGATTCCTCTAAGAACATGCACCATATCGACACAGACAGTGAAAACCAACTCTGAAGGTTCCCACGGTTTTCACCTAATTAAAAGAATAATACTTCTCCCCTCCCCAGTGTCATCAATTAGATTGTCCAACAAATATGGCTGTCAGGCTCCTCCCCTCCTTCACCAGCCACCTATTATGATGACCTTGGTTCCCGCAGAATTTTTTTTTTATTTTGACTGCAAGCTGGGCTATCTATTTTCCCCCTTCCCGTTCTTTCTCAGGCTTCATGGCAACTGTGAAGCAGGACAAGATGGCTTCAGCCAGGTTCGCTTCAGAGTTGAGACACAGTTTATCCGAGTTTGGATAAAGGGCAAAGGATATACTGTATTTCTCAGACTGATTTCCTAACAAACATGTGTGGGATCATGCCCATAGCTAAAGCCATTTTCTTCTTCAACCAAAATTCACCCAAAGAGAAATGTTTCTCCATGGATGCTTCAACTTTGTATGCATTGTTACAAACTTTCTGGAAAAGTTCTTTCACGCTTAAAATGCAACATCTTGTAAAAGTATAAGCTTCTTTCATTCTTTATACCTGGGTGATAAAATAAGTCTTCTGTAGAAGATGACTTCATTGGAATGATTCTACAGATAATAGTTGTGAATTAAAAGTATACAGTAAAAGAAGCGGGTGCTTCATGCTCTGGTTAATAAAAATGGGCTGAATTCAATAATTCATTTAAAGCTTGGTCTTATACTGGCTACTTAGATTCAAGAGGTATATTTTCAATAGGTTATAATATTGTTTTCATTTCTGACATTATTCTGACAGGATTAACAATTATATAAGAGTTTGGTTTTGCAAAGTAATGTACTTATCAATCTCTTGGTATGAAATTCGACAAGATAACAGCAGAAAAATCACTACTGATTTAGACAGCTTGAATATAAAATGGTGCCTACTCAATTTGAGAACAGTGTTTGTTTAGACAAAATTGTATCGCTAGAATAATAAATAAATGGGGTAACCATCAGCATCTGTGGTGATGACCAGTCTCAGTTTCCAATAAACTCGATGCCAAAGAACCTTTGTAGATCCTCTGAGATACTCCAGACAAGAACACAACAATTAAGACTTCTTCATCTTTATGGTAAGGTTGCATTAATAGAATTTGCAGGTTTGAAAGCATTCCTCCCCTTCTTTATATGTCCCCTCCTGAAAACTAGGGAGGTTGGCTTCTGAGACACTTCCCATATAGACCCTCATCCTATGGCCTGATATATATCTTTGGCATAATGATTGCCTAGGAGTGCGTTGCACTGCTGTTTTTATTAATATGGTAATGTACTATTAAACTCGCCATCCTGTGCCCAATGTTTGGGAAGCCAGACTCTGCCTGTCACAAGCCAGGACAAAGGGTGAGTGATGGAGGAGTAACACCTTCTTAAAAAACCTTGGTCCAGCTGGCCCGGCTGGTAGCACCTCATAAGGGCCCCTTTCCAGGGTTACGGGAGAAGGCGGGCAACGGTTTTGAAGGCGGAAGAGGGCTCTACGCCCCAACAGCAGATAAGGTGGCAGAACCATCTTCTAGGAGAAGGGAAACTCCCATTACAAACCTCCACTGCCTTGTGGCTCTATCCACTACTGGAAAAGGCTTCAGGAGTCAGCCTCCAGGCAGAATCCAGATCCGGAGTCCCGGAAGCAGTTCGTGACTGTGTACGAACTGGTAACTTCTGCAACACAGCTGGTTCTGCCATTCTATTGGACTATTTCAGTGATATGGAGAGGGGGGATCTGCTGCTTGGGTAACAGTCTATCCTTCATATTACCTCCTGCTCTGGAGAAGACACTCCAGCTTTGACCTCTTTCCAGAGCATGATACCATAGTCTTTTGAGACTGAAGGATTTCAATGAATGTACTATTGTTATTGCCAGCACATGCTTAGCATAGGCCATCTGGGATCTTAGCAGAGACCTATTTAACCAGGTTGTGTAAAACATATGATCCTTCATATGAAACAGGCCATAAACTGTTTCAACTCTTCCTTTCAGGATGGCGCTACAGGACATTGCAGGCCAAACAGCTAGACATTTTCCTCCCACTGGCCATCACTTTGCTGATGTCAATTCACTAAGCATCCCTGGCCTGCTCTGGAGTTGCCATAGGAAAGGGGGGATGGGAAACCGATGAAACAGCATGGCAGCAAAAGACAGATGCACATTCCAGGCTTATCTCTCAAGACTGTCTCCCAGGGTTACTTGAAGCGGTCAGAGGGGAGTGATCATTACAACCCACGAAATTGCCCCATTGGGGAATGTGATTGATCACACATCCCAGGGAAGGGGGGGGGGAATAGGGTCACAATTGCGGCCATACATTATATGGGATCAGAACTGGCTTTACCTGGGTATGTGCCAACATGGAGCTGCTAATAACTGGATTTCTTTTGAAGCTTGGCTTGAGGCTCATGATTTAATTAGGGCATCCATCGGAACCCTGACAGCTGAAAACTTAAATTTCACAGTGCTGTCTAATATCTACGTACATTTACCCATGTAAATTAAACTAATCAAGGAAAGAAACCACCTACTGTAGAACTAAGGAGAAATTACCTGACAGAACAATTAATCAGTGGAACAACTTGCCAAGTTGTGAATGCTCCAACAATGGAAGTTTTTAAGAAGATACTGGATAACCATTTGTCTGAAGTAGTGTAGGGTTTCCTGCCTAAGCAGGGGGTTGAACTAGAAGACCTTCAAGGTCCCTTCCAACTCTGTTATTCTATATAAGTGTGTGGGTGTCTGTGTTTTTATGTGAGTGTGTATGTGTGTGTGAATACACAAATCTGTGTGTGCACACGTACACACATACACATTGTGTGTGTGTATACACACACACACACATGCCTAATATGTAATACTTCCCAGGTTCAAATCCCAGTAAGAGCATGGCTAGCTGATGAGAACTAAATAGCTTGAAATAGATCTATACTAGTCTCCCTTTATTTATTTATTAGCCTTCCCGGCCATGCATTGCTGTGGCCCAGTCAGGAGGGACACAACCCTCATCAATCTCTCTATCCCTCTACCTACCTACCTACCTACCTACCTACCTAACTAACTAACTAACTAACTAACTAACTAACTAACTAACTACTGTATTTCTCCTTCTCTCTATCCCTCTACCTACCTACCTACCTACCTACTACATTTCTCCCTCCCTATCCCTATAGCTGCCTACCTACCTACCTACTGTATTTCTCCTTGAATCTTATGGACAGAGTATTATGACATTTTGTATTATGTCATCCTGTGGCTCACTGCTCTTTCTGTATCCATCTACCTACATTTTTTAAATTTCTGTTGTGTGTACCTGGCACAGGTGTGACATCTACACTATATATATACATATATATATATATGTGCGTGTGTGTGTGTGTGTGTGTTAGTTTTATGAGCTGATCAATAAATAAATCAGAGAGACTAGGATTCGAACCCAGTAAGAGTATGACTAGCTGATGAGAGCTAAAAAGCTCAAAATAGATCTATCCTAGTCTCTCTGATTTATTTATTGATCAGCTCATAAAACTAACACACATTAAAAAAAAATCACACAACGAAACTCATGGCTTTCTGTCTAGATGGTCTTTGGTGATAAGCCGAAAGGCAGAAAAGGAAACAGTATGTCTCCTCCCTTAATTGGGGCCCTAACAGGGTGTTGTGGAATATATATATATAATTGGTGCCGTATTTGTAAGGAATGTTGTGTGAAAATTTGGAAGCGATCAATGCAGTACTTTCATAGATTACCTGTTTTGAACAAACTCATAGTTACATTTTATTTATATAGATCAGCACAAACGTGATATATGTGTGTGTGTGTGTGTGTGTGTATGTATATATGTATATATAGGTTTTTTGAGCTGATAAATAAATAAACAGGGAGACTAGGATAGATCTATTTCGAGCTATTTAGCTCTCATCAGCTAGCCATACCCTTACTGGGATTTGAACCGGGGCTCTATTACATGTTAGGCAGATGTTTTAGCCACTAAGCCACCAGGTTCTCCTCCTGATCAGTTGAGACAGGGGATTAAGTATATACTTGTGTCACAAAACCCTGGTAAGCCCCAATTAAGGGAGGAAGCATACTGCTTTCCTTTTCTGCCTTTTGGCTCATCTCGTGTGTGTGTGTGTGTGTGTGTGTGTGTGTGTGTGTGTGTGTGTGTGTGTGTGGAGAGAGAGAGAGAGAGAGAGAGAGAGAGAGATATTTTATTTTTCATTCCTTTATAAAATAAAACATAATTCCTTTGTGAAACATTTGTGAAAATGAAAAGCTAATATGACAGCACAATCATTGACCATTAAGCCCCTAAAGACACAATTTCTCATTTCAAACTAGAGCTTACAAACAGGAAAACATATTCAGATTTCAAACTCAATACAGAAAAATGGCTATTTGTTATTTGAAACAAGGGATGAGGTTTTCAGACCAAACCACCGTTTCCCACAAAGTTTTACTTTGTCCTCACATGTAAGCTGTGAATTCTTTTATTCAGGCAGGTTTTTGAAACAAACTGACCTTGAAAAGCCATATCAGAAAGACCATCCTTAAAAAATAAAAGTTAACTACCTACTTTTTGGACCCTAACCGTCTTCCTTAGATTCCGATCTATCACTGCAGTACAACTCAACTGCAATTCTGCCCTCTTTCTATCCAAAATCAATATTTTTCCTTTAGATCTCATTCCGAAGGGGAGGCTCCAGTTACAGAAAGGAATCCATAAAAATATGAGATGTTAGACTTTGACATTTGTCAGACGGCTGACTGGCAAAGCAATTCATAAATATGTTTTTCCCCTGATATCTCATATAAAAATATAGGGAGACAATTGCTTCATTATCCTGATATTAAAGAAAAGCCATTTCATATTTTCTCTTGATAAAAAAAAAGGAAAGGCACACATAGACACACACACACATCCCTTGATGCGTTCTGAGGAAAAATATGACATAACTCTTGAAATCCTTCCCTTCCCTTCGTTTCAAAAACAGAGGTAAAAGTTAGAACAATCTTTTGTTCTTTTAAGAGGTAGAATAAGTTGAAAATTGAGCCCATCTTAAATTTGTTATCTAAGTGTCCACATTTTCTTTATTTACTCAGTGTTCCTAATTAAAAGCCAACAACATCAGAAGAAAGATTGAATTCTTAAGAACATATGAACATAAGAATAGCCTTGCTGGAACAGGCCACAGCCCATCCAGTCCAGCATTCTGTCTCACACAGTGGCTCCCCATTTGCTTCAGGGTCTTCCCAAGCAGATGTCTTCACCTGCTTATGATTCCCTGCAAATGGCATTGAGAAATATCCTGCCTATCTCTCCAACCCGGAGGGTGTCTTTAGGCATCCATCATGATAGCCATGGACACCCTTGTTCTCCATGAACTCGTCTAATCCTTTCTTAAAGGTGTCGAGGCTGACAGCTGTCACCACTTCTTCTGGCAGGGAGTTCCATAGAACAGTGATCCTCTGGGTTAAAAAGTACTTCCTCTTATTTGTTTGAGGAATAGTCTACATGCAACATCTACATCTACATCTTGGGCATAGTCTACATGCAACAACCAAAGGATTTGTATGGATTGGAAGAAAAATTATACTGTGAAGAACAGACATAAATGTGAAGAGTGTCTGATTGAGCTATATTCACCCATTGTACACCAGATCCATTTGAATTGTTAGGAATTGATATTCAGTTCATACATTTGACTAAATCATGTGGAGGTTTATTTGGCTTTGGCTAATGTATGGACATAGCAGCAAACCAACACTTCAGAAGATACAATACAATAATACAATAGCAGAGTTGAGAGGGACCTTGGAGGTCTTCTAGTCCAACCCCCCGTCTAGGCAGGAACCCTACATCATTTCAGACAAATAGTTATCCAACATCCTCTTAAAGACTTCCAGCGTTGGAGCATTCACAACTTCTGGAGGCAAGCTGTTCCACTGACTAATTGTTCTAACTGTCAGGAAATTTCCCCTCAGTTCTAAGTTGCTTCTCTCCTTGATTAGTTTCCACCCTTTGCTTCTTGTTCTACCTTCAGGTGCTTTGGAGAATAGTTTGACTCCCTTTTCTTTGTGGCAGCCCCTGAGATACTGGAAGACTGCTTATCATGTCTCCCCTAGTCCTTCTTTTCATTAAACTAGACATACCCAGTTCCTGCAACCGTTCTTCATATGTTTTAGTCTCCAGTCCCCTAATCATCTTTGTTGCTCTTCTCTGCACTCTTTCTAGAGTCTCCACATCTTTTTTTACATCATGGCGGCCAAAACTGAATGCAGTATTCCAAGTGTGGCCTTCCCAAGGCCTTATAAAGTGGTATTAACACATCACGTGATCTTGATTCTATCCCTCTGTTTATGCAGCCTAGAACTGTGTTGGCTTTTTTGGCAGCTGCTACACCCTGCTGGCTCATATTTAAATGGTTGTCCACTAGGACTCCGGGGCCTTTTCCAACAAAATGCAATTCAACAGTGAGAAAAGTAAAATTTTACACTTAAGCAAGAAAAGCCAACTGCACAGTTATAGAATAGGTGGGACAGCAGAAACTGTAGGAGAGATCTAGGAATCCTAGTGGACAATCACTTAACTATGAGGCAATAGTCACTGCCAAAAAAAAAAAAGCACCAATGCAGATCTAGGCTGCATCAACAGAGGGCTTGTATCAAGAGCCTGTGAAGTGTTAGTATCATTTGATACTGCACTAGTAAGATCACACCTAGAATAATCCATCCAGTTTTTGTCACCATGATATAGTAAAGGTGTTGCCCCTCTAGAAAGAGTGCAGAGAAGTGCAACAAAGATGATTAGGGGATTGGAGGCTCATGTGTTTCATGAATGGTTGCAGGAACTCTAGTCTAGCCTAACAAAAATAAGGTCCAGAGGTGGGAGCTGAAGTCTGGGAGCTGAAGTCCTTCAGACTTAAAGTTGCAAAGTTTGCCCACCCCTGGTCTAAGTGCTACTGCTAGTACTGTTCTTGCCCTCAGGTGCTTTGGGGAATAGGTTGACCCCCTCCGCTTTGTGGTGGCCACTGAAATATTAAAAGACTGCTATCACGTCACCTCTGGTCCTTATTTTTGTTAGGCTAGACTAGAGTTCCTGCAACCATTCATGAAACACATGAGCCTCCAATCCCCTGACTTAGACTTATATACTGCTTCACAGTGCTTTACAGTCCTTTCAAAACGGTTTAGAGTCAGCAGAACCTGTTTCCCCGAAAATAAGATAGGGTCTTATTTTCTTTTGAACACCCCCCCCCAATAAGTACTTGGCCTTATTTTCTTATTATTTTGGAGGTGCAGGAGGCAGCAAGCGTGGTCACCTCATGGTTGTTACACTTTTCGGAGAGAGCAAGCGCTCAAAATCCCAATTGGGCTTATCATCTGGAGATGTCTTATTTTCAGTGAAACAGTGTATTGCTCCCACCAATTTGGGCCCACATTTCACCCACCTTGGAAGGATGGAAGGCTGAGTCAACCTTGAGCTGGTGAGATTTGAACTGCCAAATTGCAGGCAGCCGGCAGGCAGCAGAAGTAGCCTGCAGTACTGCACTCTAACCACTGCACCACCGTGGCTCATAGAAATAACAATTGGAAGCTTATCAAAGAGAGACCCAACCTAGAATTAGGGAGAAATTCCTGTCAGTGAATAATTTGCCTCCGAGAAACATTTGAGAGATTGTTTCATGATTTTGCGAACCATCAAATCAGATATACAGTCATTTCTGAAGTAATATCGACATATAATACAAAATAGAGGCACAGCCATCAAGGTTCATCAATCATGCGTCATTTTTATTAGACCTTTCGAATATAAGTAATCAGAATTTTATGCTATTGGTTCATGGACTTGAATCATAATTATATGTTCTATTTTAATTTCCATTTAGCCATAATAACGAAAAAGTTAAGATAATTACTAAGATACATTTATCACTGCTGTCTTTGCTCTCTCGTGGTTTGTATTTTTAACAAGCTACATTAAGGAGGTCAAACATCTTTAGCCCTGATCTGGGGGGGAAATATGTTTTTCCCAAATTTGAAAGTGGGGGCCATGATTATGCTCAGTTTACCTGCACATGAAAGTGACAGCTATTTATGTTGTATGGATTTCACAGAGCGATATCAAGTTCAAAAGGTACAACAATTAAAATAAAGACTCACTCAGATATGGAGCTATTTAGTTATACATATTTAGGTGCGTGGAGGAGGGAAATACTGCATGCCTTGCTAAATCCAGTCACTTCTCCAATGCCCTACTTCTCCCAATTTTTCTTCTGGAGCCCAATCTATTCCAGAAGATATGGTTGGTTAAATTGCAGTCAATGCCTAAACATCATTCATATATTCATTCATTCATTCATTCATTCATTCATTCATTCATTCATTCATTCATTCATTCATTCATTCATATACAGTATGTATGTTTGGGGAATGAAGAGATGTTATAAACAAGGAACAGAAGACAGCTGTAGTCATTGGTGGGATCCTGCTGGTTTAACAACCAGTTCGGTGATCGCTTGCATCGCACATGCATGTAAGCAATTTTAACAAAACTTACATTCCATGTTACTTCTGGGTAGTAACAAAGATGAGGTGCGGCAATCCGCTCCGCTAACCAGCTGAGAAGCTATAGGTAAATAAAGCACAGAGGCGGGGAGGCAGGCCCACCTGATTGTCGGAGCAAACCAGTTCACCCGAACCAATCTTAACCGGCTGAATCCCACCCCTGGCCATATAGTGATAGTTGTAACAATGCCAAGTGACATCAACATCAGTACAAGAAACTGGAAAAGTGCCAGAGCCTGAAAGAGGAACTAGAAAGGATGTGGAAAGCAAGGCAAAGTAGACCCAGTGGGCTGTGACTCCCAAGCTGGGAAAGTGACTCCAACAGATCCCAGGAATAACATCAAAACTCTCTTTCCAGAAGATCACAGTGCTAGGAATATCTAAGCTACAATGCACACCCAGCCTCTGGTAAAAGACCCGAGATTGAGACAGAAACAGACTATACATTGGCAGGGGGGATTTCACACACACACACACGCACACACTTACCTGCATACATTTTCCTGGATGACACAATTGTTGGGACACAGTGATATTGCCCTAAAGCTGAATGCAGAAACCCTTCTCTCCCAAATTTCAACCATGCAACGAAGTTGCATACATACAATCTTATATAAGTGGTGCAGGAGTGGTGAGTGAAACTTTCCATATGAAGGGCCCAAGGCAAAGAGAAGAGGGGCGATCAAAGAAGCCAAGATGGCCATTGTAAGCATACAATCTAACCCTTTTACATGTGAAGCATGTTAACAAAGATTTGGATTTCGTTCACACAGTTAACAGCTATTATCTGGATGTATTCTCTAAGGAGAGAAGCAACTTGGAACTGAGGAGAAATTTCCTGACAGTTAGGACAATTAATCAGTGGAACAGCTTGCCTTCAGAAGTTGTGAATGCCCCAACACTGGAAGTCTTCAAGAAGATGTTGGATAGCCATTTGTCTGAAACGGTATAAGGTTTCCTGCCTAGGCAGGGAGTTGGACTAGATGACCTCCAAGGTCCCTTCCAACTCTGCTATTGTATTGTATTGTATTATTTTTACTCCCTTTTCTCCAAACAGAAGCACAAATAATTCCTGACATACTAAGAAAGGTATAAGGTAGGCATGTCCAAAGTCCGGCCCGGGGGCCATTTGCGGCCCGGGGGTCGGTTTAATACGGCCCTCCAACAGCCCTCCCTGCTCTGTGTAAATGTGGCCCTCCCTTCCTCCCTCTGTCTCTGGGGCTGTGTGGCTGGGAGGGAGGTGGACGGAGGTTACGGACGCCTCCTCCCGCAGCGGGCGAGGGAGCAGGCGGGGTGAGCACCCAAGGCTACCGTCATCTTAAGCACCACCGAGGCTGTCGCCCGGCAGGGGCATCAGGCAGGGAAGCCGGTCGTGCCTCCATCGCTGCACGTTCTGGGGCTGCGAAGCTGGGAGAGAGGTGAATGTGCGGCCCCAGAACGTCCGCTTGGCGCGTTCACCTCCCTCCCAGCCACGCAGCCCCAGAACGTGCAGCTCCCGGCCCACAAGATCACCCGGCAGGGGCGTCAGGCAGGGAAGACGGACGCACGGCCTCAGAACGTAAGCCGTGGTGCCTGCCGGAGGGAGCCGCGATGGAGACACGACCGGCTTCCCTGCCTGACGCCCCTGCCGGGTGACAGCCTCGGTGGTGCTTAAGATGACGGTAGCCTTGGGTGCTCACCCCGCCTGCTCCCTCGCCTGCTGCGAGTGGCGAGGGAGTGACTGACAGACACAGAGAGAGACAGAAGGGGAGGGAGGGAAAGACAGAGAGACAGACAGAGACAGAGAGAAAGAGAGGGAGGGAGAGAGACGGAGAGAGACACAGATAGAGAATGAATCGGAATCGGATTGAATCGGAGACAGACGGGGAAAGAGGAAGAGACAGACATACAGAGAGAGGGAGGGAGGGGTAGAATCAGAGAGAGTGACACACAGAGACAGGGAGAGACAGAGAGAGAGAGGGAGAGACAGATAGATAGAGACTGATTAAGTGAGTGAGAGACAGACAGACAGACAGACAGACACACACACAGAGTGACAGAGAGAAAGAGAGAAAGAAAAAGAAAAAGGAGAAAGAAAGAGAGAGAAAGAAAGAGACAGAAAGAAAGAGAAAGAGAGAGAGAGAGAGAAAGAGAGAAAGAGAGAAATGGAGAGAGAGAGAGAGGAAGAAAGAGAGAGAAAGGGAGACAGAAAGAAAGAGAAAAAGAGAGAGAGAGAAAGAGAGAAAGAGCGAGAGAAATGGAGAGAGAGAGAGAGAGAGGAAGAGAGAGAGAGAGAAAGAAAGAGACAGAAAGAAAGAGAAAAAGAGAGAGAGAGAAAGAGAGAAAGAGCGAGAGAAATGGAAAGAGAGAGAGGAAGAAAGAGAGAAAGAGAGAAAGAGGTAGGTAATTTTTTTTAAAATTTATTTTCAATACATTGTGAATACTCAACTGTCAGTTGATCTTAATGTTATGAAATGAAAAGTATGTCATTTGCAATTAACCTGGAATAAAATAATTTATTTGCATTTAATTGTAATGATTCAAAGAATGTTCGGAAAAATGTTCGGCCCTCCACCATGTTCACTTCATCCAATCTGGCCCTCTTTGAAAAAAGTTTGGACACCACTGGTATAAGGTAAATGTAGCTGTAAGCAAAACATACAGGTAGCATAGGATGTTGGAAGCTGGCATGGGACCAGGTTACGTGAAGGATCATTCCTCCCTAGTTACATCTACCCATCTCATCCTGCCTGGCAAGTGGGTTCTGCCAGTAAGGGAATGTGGTTGAGATGGTCCCTCAAGTAACCATTTCTTCTGTAGACTCATCTGCCTCTTACCTGACTGTTGTCTAGTCTGTGGCACTTCCTTCTGTCTCCCAAGGTCATTCCCTGATACCATTATATGGGCAAAGTAATCTGAACCCTTTGTCTGGTTGGGCTTGTTTGGTTGCACTGTCTGCTGCTGTGGCCTAGAGGTGGACCTCTTGCCTCACAAGCAGGAGGTTGTGAGTTTGATCCTAGGTAGAGGCAGATGTCTCCTGCTTGGGCAGGGGGTTGGACTAGTTGACCTGCAAGGTCCCTTCCAACTCTGTTAATGAGAAATAATGAGAAAATGCCCTTCCTCAAAGGGTTGAGGCAGCCATTTCCTCTGGCACCATTTCCTCTGGTTTGGCTGGGGTTGAATTTCACCCATTGAGATTAATTCTGGGAGCTGAAGTCCTTCAGACTTAAAGTTGCAAAGGTTGGGGACCCCTGCACTACAAGCAGTTGGCTGCGCTTAATTGGCTAGCTAGCATTGTCATGTAATTGTATTTAGTGCACAATGCCTGATTGGCTACCCTCAGGAAATGCCATTGATTGGCTGGGATCGTATAGGGAGGAGATAAAACGGGACAATGGACACTGCAAATGCAGCCCAGTGGTGAATCAGCAATTATCAACAGTTAATAAAGCAGCCCTGAAAATGCTATTAAAAATTCCTATCCTATTTCTCAAATAATTGCATTTGAAAAGAAACACTGCCTGATGTCCAGTCACTTTAGCAGTAGTGTACCTTTTCTTAAAAAATAATAGAGAATAGTGGATTCAAATAAAATTGGAGTGGCGTGGAATAAAACAGTTGCAGTTGTCTTTTGAGGTATAAAGGTAAATATAAAATTGCCCTCGCACATATGTGCTAGTCATGCCTGACTCTAGGGGGCAGTGCTCATCTCTGTTTCAAAGCCGAAGAGCCAGCGCTGTCCGAAGATGTCTCTGTGGTCATGTGGCTGACATGACTAAACGCTGAAGGCGCACAGAACGCCTCCCACCAAAGGTGGTTCCTATTTTTCTACTTGCATTTTTACCTGCTTTTGGCAGAAGCTGGGACAAGAAACAGGAACTCAATCTGTTACAGGGTGCTAGGAATTCAAACCACCGAACTGCCAACTTTCTGATTGACAAGTTCAGCGCCATTATTATTATTATTATTATTATTATTATTATTATTATTATTATTATTATTATTATTATTATTATTATTATTATTATTATTATTATTATTTCAACTTATTAACCGCCCCCGCTCCCCAAAGGGACTCGGGGCGGTGCACAGGAAATTTAAAAAACATAATACATCGCAAAATAAATACATAAATACTTAAAACTATATTAAATTAAACCCTGTGCTAAAATATACCCCATTAAAACTAAACCCATAAAACCAATATAAAAATTTCTCTACTAAAAACTAAGGCTAGGTACGGTAGGTTAGGCCAGGCCGGCCTGTTGGAAAACATAGGTCTTTAGTTGCTGGCGGAAGGAGCTGAGGTCCGTGGTAGATCTAAGTTCGGGGGGTAGGTCGTTCCAGAGGGTAGGGCCCGCCACAGAGAAGGCCCTTCCCCTGGGCGTCACCCGCTGGCATTGCCTAGTGGACGGCACCCGGAGAAGTCCCTCTCTGTGGGAGCGAATCGGCCGAAGGGATGTGTGGGGCAGGATACGATCCCGCAGATAACTAGGCCCCGTGCCTTAGCCATTGAGCCACCGCGTCTCTCTTTTGAGGTATGGAAGCTACAAATAAATCTGCAGAAATGGGTGGTGTAAGTTGTCCAAGCAGGAAAAACAACAACACTTGCATCATTTTTAGATGTCCCTTCTAAAATTGCTTTACTGGAAATGAGAGCAACTGTCAATTCCAAATGTTTGAAATTGGTATCAAAACAAGATCTGTGTGAAAACTCTGTGAAAGAGTATCCATTAATAGACTGCTCTCATTGAGCGGAAAGATGTAAGAAAATCTAATCATATTATCCATGACATTATTTTAAAGGAATGTTGTTGTTGCTTTTAAATCATTGATAGAAGATATTCTCCTAAAGAGAAGTTGTAAAATGATTTTATAACAAGGAATTTTGAGGAAATATGGCTACATTTTTATTAGGGGGAAAAAGAAATAATTCCTAATGAAAATGTTGAATACCCTTGAATTTCAAACATAGTTATCAATTAAGTTACAGTGACCTCTAGAGGCATCCCTCGGATTTCAGACTTAAAAGTATTACAGTATCCACAATCTACACAATGTGTTCAGCCCATCCTTTCTCCGATAAACTTGGAGGGATTTAAGTAACATAAAGTTGACTTTAAAGCAAGCCTAAATTTAACCTTGGTAGCAGATCCATGGCTTCCTACTACATCAGACACTCTTAAAGAATTTGTTACCCATGCTTTAGAGTTGGTTCAGGTTGAATCAACTTGGAAAGATTGTTCAATCAGCAGATGATAATAACAGAGTAACAGAGTTGGAAGGGACCTTGGAGGTCTTCTAGTCTAACCCACAGCTCAAGCAGGAAACCCTACGCCACTTCAGACAAATGGCTATCCAATCTCTTTTTTAAAATCTCCAGTGTTAGAGAATTCACAGCTTCTGGAGACAAGCTGTTCTACTAGACCTCACTGTCAGGAAATTTCTCCTTAGTTCTAGGTTGCTTCTCTCCTGGATTAGTTTCCACCCGTTGCTTCTTATTCTGTCTTCAGATGCTTTGGAGAATAGTTTATCACACACACACACACACACACACACACAAACACATACACACACACACTAGTGTTGCCTACCCAACACTAGGAGTCTACTCCTAACACAGATAACTGACTCAGCTGGAATTATTAACTTCTTTATATACATAAGAATAGATTAATAAATGTACAATACCAACAGTTGGTTCTTTCAAGTAAACACAAGGCAGAAGAGTTACAGTCAAACACAAGCAGTTGGCTTCATTTCAGCAGACAAGCCCAGACAGAGGACTTTCTTCCTTCTCAGAACTGCTTAATACAGTTAAGCCACACCCAGATTTCATGGTTAAGTTTCTGTTTCAATTCTCTGCACAGACTCAGACTCACTGGCTGACTTAGTTGCTATGCCTATTCATTGGCTGACCTTGTTCCCACGTCTCTCCCAGTCATGAATATTTTAACACTGCATGAATCAGCTGAGCCAGAAAAAAAGGAAATATAGAACAGGATAGGTTGGGTGGGTAGGGTCAGCTGATCATCGAAACTACCAGTTCACCCAAACCAATCTGAAACGGCTGCACCCCACTACTGGGTGATTTACAAATCAGAGTACCTGAGTTTATAAAACTTGCCAAGCCACAAACAAGCCATGGGAACTCAGCTATCAAGACTTCGGTTAAAAATAAAAAAAGCTGAATTCCATCTCCAGCAGATATTCAGTCTATTTTCAAAGAAAATATTCTGAATTTTTCCCTTCTTTGAGTCCGCTGCCTCATTGGATTTTCATTTCCGGGGAGAATGTAAGACTCCTTTTCTTCAAGAATAGGAGATAACTCTAAGATTTTTTTGTTTTTAAATTGAATCAGAGTTGTCATTCACACTTAATAAATTTGGACCATAATTTGTATTTTTTTTAAAAATATTATTGTATTGCTAAGGCAATTAAGGCATAGTAAATAGAACTGCCATCCAAAATGCAGAATTTGTCACACTGATTTAATTTTCACGTGGTAACAACTCTATGTGGAGGATTGTAACATTTGCAATTGCCTTGCCCCATCTCACTGAGGGGCTTCTTGCCTCTTACAGCTTTTATTAAAACAAATATATCTTATAGCACTTTTACCAAGAAACTGAAGAACAGATTTGCTTGTTGATGCTGCAGTTTTCTGTGGGATTGAAAAGACTTGTTGGCGTTTCAAAGATATCCATACATATATATTCTTAGTGTAAATACATTCTCCTATTATCAACATGCGCAGTGATAGAAATGGTCCGACAAAGCAAATGTATCAAGGTCAACCTGCTAACAATGTGTAGAGACACCCCCATTGTGTGTTCAATGCATACCATACGCCTCCATATGCCTAAGCATATTCACATTGCATTTGTCCTTACACAGAATGTGAACATTGAACATAGAATCATAGGGCTGGAAAGGATCTCATAAGTCTTCTCTGTGACAGTCCTTCAGGTACTGGAAGACAGCTGTCATATCAGCCCTAGACCTTCTTTTTGTTAGGCTAGACCAGAGGTTGACAACCTTAAACACTCAAAGAGCCATTTGGATTCATTTCCCACAGAAAAGAAAACACCGGAAGCCACAAAGGTCCTAACCAGAAGCTCCCTGTTCAATTCTGGAGCTGACCGGAAGTCCTGTATGATATAGCCAGTTGGTGCCATCTCTGGCTATTGGGGGCGAGTCATTGGCCCCTACAGAGAGGGCTTGCAACTTGGGTGTCCTCCTGGACTCGCGGCTGTCTTTAGAAGAGCACATGACGACCGTGGCCAGGGGGGCTTTTTATCAGGTTCGCCTGATACGCCAGTTGCGCCCCTTTCTGGATCGTGATGCTCTACGCACGGTCACTCAAGCCCTCGTCATTTCCCGTCTGGACTATTGCAACGCTCTCTACATAGGGCTTCCCTTGAGGTGCACCCGGAGGCTCCAGTTAGTTCAGAATGCGGCCGCACAGGGGATTTTGGGAACTTCTAGATGCTCCCACGTGACACCTCTCCTGCACAAGCTGCACTGGCTGCCTGTGGCTTTCCAGGTGCGCTTCAAGGTACTAGTAACCACCTTCAAAGCACTCCATGGCAAGGGACCTGGTTATCTTCAAGACCGCCTCCTGCTACCAAATACCTCCCACCGACCAGTTCGCTCCCACAGAGAGGGCCTCCTCAGGGTGCCATCGGCTAAACAATGTCGGCTGACGACCCCCAGGGAGAGAGCCTTCTCTGTGGCAGCCCCTGCACTCTGGAATGACCTACCCCCTGACCTACGGACGATCACCAACCTACGCCTTTTCCGTCGGGCCTTGAAGACCTATTTATTTCGTGCAGCCAGACTGTCGTAGTTTTTAATTTGTTTTAGCAGGGGTTTTAATATGGGTTTTAGGACAGGCCAACTATTTAATGTATTTTTAATTGTATTTTATGTTTTATATTATCGATTTTACCTGTCTGTACACCGCCCTGAGTCCCAGTAGGGAGAAGGTGCGGTATATAAATTTAATAAATTCTAAATTCTGCTCCCGCACCATACAGTCTCCTCCTAGCGCAGTGTTCTTTTTCCTCACCTGTCTTAACCGAAAGCTGAAATTGTGGAGATGACAGTTAAACCCATCCCTTGCCATAGTGTCTCCTCCTAGCATGCTGTGTTTTCCCCCGCTAACTGGAAGCACCTCTCAAAATTGTGGTGCCGGCTGGTGACAGGGAGCTGCAGCAGAGGGATAAAAGAGCCACATGCGGCTCCAGAGTCACAGATTGCCGACCCCTGGGCTAGACATACCTCACTCCCTCAAACATTCTTCATACAATGCAGTCTCCCTTTTCATCTTGATTGTTCTTCTGTGCACTTTCTAGGGTTTCAGCATCCTTTTTGTATTGTGGTGACCAGAACTGTGCGTAGTATTCCATGTGGGGTCTATGATACTTCACCGCAGCCATTTCACCATGGTCAACTCACCACAGCAAACTCACTGCAGGACAATTTGCCATAGCTATCTCGCCATCGGACAACTCGCTTCAGGACAAGAGTTCCACTAATATCAAAGAAATGGTGCAATAGCCATGGTGGTGCAGTGGATAGAGCGCAGTACTACAGGCTACTTCTGCTGACTGCCGGCTGACTGCAATTTGGATGTTCGAATCTCACCAGGTTCAAGGTCAACTCAGCCTTCCATCCTTCTGAGAATGGTAAAATGAGGATCCCAGATTGTTGAGGGCAATATGCTGGCTCTGTAAACTGCTTAGAGAGGGCTGTCAAAGCACTGTGAAGCGGTATATAAGTCTAAGCGCTATTGCTATTGCTATAGAATCATTAAAGAAAGAATGCAAAAGGAGGGACAGGATGAAATGTGAATGGCAAAAATTAAAATAATTTGTATTTATTCAAAATCATTAAATAAAATTGTTAAATTGTTCGGTGGCGAGTTGTCCTGCCATGAGTTGGCCATAGTGAGTTGGCTGTGGCAAGTTGTCCCATTCCCCTCCATATGTGGCCTCACCAAGGTGGCAGCATTGCATTCACGCATTGTACCAAAATGAAGCTGGGTCATAAATCTAATAATATGCAGCAGACGCTACGACTTTAAAACATTGGTGCAGCTGTGGGTGAAATAAGGCTCCTTAGCACCCACTTCACCCAAGGAGAGGCACAAGTAGGAATGATCATAGGTAGAACTCAATTAAGCCTTCACTTCGGTCAGTCAAGATTGAAGTTGACTAAATAAAAAAATAAGTTGTTCAATGCACATTATTACGAAGCCGTGATGATGAACCTATGGCACGCGTGCCATAGCTGGCATGCAGAGCCCTCTCTGCGTGCACGCAAGCCGTCACTCCAGCTCAGCTCCACTGCACATGCGTGCACACCTCTTGCCAGCCAGCTGGTTTTCAGGTCTGTATCGCATATGCGCAGAGGGTGGGGCGCATGTGGGAGATGCATGTGCATGTGTGGGGGGGTGTCATGTTTGTATGTGTGGGGAAAGCGGGGGAGCGCACACATCTGCAGGGCGTGTATCCATGCATGGGGGCAGGGTGCACATGTGCAAGTATTGCATTATGGGTGCATTGCCAGAGGTGGTATGCTGCCGGTTTGCACCAGTTTGGGCGAACCAGTAGTGGTGGCGGCATGAGGCTCCGCCCATGCCGCCATCATGGATCTTCTGCACATGCAGATAATAGGATACCATTACTGTTGCACATCAGTGGTAGGTTATAACCGGTATGCCTCGGTATGGGCATACCGTTGCCTGCTGGGAGCACAAGGTACCGTTCCAGTACGGTACTCCAGAGGGCCCACCTGCCCCCCCTCCTTACCTGTATTTCACCCAAGCGGGCCATTTGCGCATGCACACGGAGTATATAGCATCTGCACCACGCTCCGCCAAGCAGCTGGAGCGTCACGTGTGATGGGTACACATGCATGCATTGTGTGCGTGAATGTGGGGGACGTCCGGCCCCGTTGCAGTGTACCGGTTGCAATGGGATCCGGAACCCACTACTGGTGCACATTCTTTTGGCCCGCAATGACAAAAAGGTTAGCCATCCCTGTTATAAAGCCACTAAATTTCATTTACAGAAGTGTCTTAGAGCAGGGGTCTCCAACCTTTGCAACTTTAAGTCTGAAGGACTTCAGCTCCCAGACTGAGAGCAAAGCTGGCTGGAGAAGTCTGGAAGCTGAAATCCTTCAGACTTAAAGTTGCAAAGGTGGGAGACCCCTGTCTTAGAGGCCAAATTTATCAAAAATAATCATGCCCTGAGCGTAGCTTTTCCGTAACCGGGCTCTGAAAGGCTTTGTCGGGTTCCAAAGTCTACTAGATGAATGGATTTTGCTGGACACGGCTCCCAAATCAGCTTTTCCACACAATTTAGCTACCAACAAGCCTGATAATTGGTAGAGGCTCCCCAAGCAGACATTATTGGCTAAGGGAGAACGGTACAAACTAGAAACAGAAGACGAGCGGCACAGCAGGGAGCTCTGCATCTCTCCCCTCAAAGCAGGGGTAGGGAAGTGTGTTTGTCATTTTTACACACATTCAGCAGAAAGCCATTCTGCCTCCCTGCCCTAGCAATAGCCATTTGGCAATTCCTAAAACAAAACAACAATCTGTATCTTCAAATCTGTATTTAAACATGTAATTTGTTCGTTTTTTTTCTCCAAAGAGGCAATTTTCATTTTTTTTATTCTCAAATATATATCTTCAACTGCAGATTTAAACGTTTTTGCTTTAAAACCAAGGAATAATTAACAACCAAAAAAAAATTGTGCTTACAGCCTACAGAAAATCTAGGGAGTTAGGCTGAGTTCAGGTCCTCTTTGTGTTGGTAAAAGGTTGAATTTCTCAAAAATTCCCACTTCAACAACTTGATTAGCCCTTAGATCTCAGAATTTTCAGCCCATAGTCAACTATTTGTCTAGTCTGCAATTAAGTAGCTCTCCCCAAGCACTCAACTCACTGGCTAAGACGCTGAGCTTGTCAATCAGAAGGTTGGCAGTTCAGTGGTTCAAATCCCTAGTGCAGCATAACAGAGTGAGCTCCCGTTCCTTGTCCCAGCTTCTGCCAATCTAGCAGTTCGAAAGCAGGTAAAAAATGCAAGTAGAAAAATAGGGACCACTTTTGGTGGGAAGGTAACAGTGTTCCGTGTGCCTTCGGTGTTTAGTTATGCTGGCCATATGACCCTGGAGATGTCTTCGGACAGCGCTGGCTCTTCGGCTTTGAAATGGAGATGAGCACTGCCCCCTAGAGTTGGGAATGAATGTTACCTTCCCACCAGAGGTGGTCCCTATTTTTCTACTTGCATTTTTTACCTGCTTTCACACTGCTAGGATGGCAGAAGCTGGGACAAGTAACGGGAGCTCACTCGGTTATGCGGCGCTAGAGATTCGAACCGCCGAACTGCCGACCTTTCTGATCGACAAGCTCAGCGTCTTAGCCACTGAGCCACCACATTCCTTGGGGTTGAGAAAGCCCCCACCCTAATGTAGCAGGTCTCTGTTGGGGTTTTAGACCAAGCAGCAGAGACCAAATTCTAAGCTCTTCTAGAAGGCCAGGAATGTGGGTGTAGATCACACCGCTGACGAGAGAATATTCCAGAAAGTGTGGACCGCAGCAGAAAAGGCTCTTCTCCTGGGCCCTGGCAGATGAAATTCTCTGGATGACGGGATCTAGGGTTTACCTTGTCATGCAGACAATTTCCTATTCTTATTGCTTGTGATCTGGTCAATGGCTGTATTAAAGAATACCTATCCATTTGTCATCTATCTAAACTACTATCACCTTTTAACTGAAAATTGAATATATCTGTCAGGCCTGGAAGCCATCTTTTGCGTTGGGCCTTCAGGCGTGCCCCATTTAATGCTGTGGGAAATTGGGAGGGAGGGTTATATGGAGTGTGATCTAGTCAAAATAACATTCCTTTCTCAGAGAGTCAAGGACACTTTGCCCTGCACTTGGAGTGGCGTGACTGGGAGGCATCTCCAGTAGGGACAGTGCCTGATTGGGCCATGTGATGGACATGTGGGTGCTGGGGCAGGGACTTGGACTTTCGTTTGGGTGGGGGAAAACCTGGAAGCTTTCAGATTCGGGTTTTCCCAGATGTGCCAATATGGCATCTCTAACAAAATGGATCTTTGAGGAAACGTAGGCCTCGAAGTCTTCTTTTGTTAGGGGTCTTACTTGGAATCCTGACAGTATCATTGTTCATCCTTGATGAATAAACGCCAGTGAACTTCAAAACTATCCTACCAGTCATCCAGTGGTGGGTTTCAAATTTTTTGGAACCTACTCTGTAGGTGTGGCCTATTTTGTGGGCGTGGTTTGGCAGTCATATGACAGGGTGGGAGTGGCCACCTTTTAAAATGTGGTGAAACTCATTTAACAACGCTCTTGCTTAGCAACCAAAATTTTGGACTCAATTGTGATGATAAATTCTTTCTTTCTTTCTTTCTTTCTTTCTTTCTTTCTTTTTCTTTCTTTCCTTTCTTCCTTCCTTTCCTTTCCTTTCGTTCCCATTGGGTCACTGGCAGCAGCAGGCCAGATTTACTTCCAGGTATGCTGGTGGAACCTCCTCTCACCGGTTCTCTAAATTTCACCAACCGGCTCTCGCGAGTAGGTGCGAACCTGCAGAAACCCACCACTGCAATCATCTTACAAATAATCATCGTCCTTCATCTCCCGTGTCCCCATTTCTATTCATTTGGGAAAACCATTTCATTGAAAAAATACTTTCCTTTTTTTTTATTAAGCTCATCCTCACAACAACCCTGTGAGGTAGGTCATGATTTCCCCATTTTACAAAAAAAAAAAAAAAAGGAGGACAGAGGCTCCAAATCCGGTGTGGGAAAATTGCACGCTCATCGAAGTGCTTCCATAATTGGGTCAGAGTGCAAATAAATTCCCCAATAAACTTAACAAAGGCTTTAGCAGCTTGACATTTGGTTTTCCCCTATTTTCACTGAACAATATTATCTCTGCCTAATGCACAGCAATAGAGATAACAGCCTTGCCTTAAATTATAGTACATTACTCTAAAAATTGTAATTGCTCTGAAATAAAAGTATTTATTTCTCTTTAGAGAACGATGATGGGTCAATTTACAGATTTTTTTTCCCCATTCAGTTCCAGTATTAAAAAAAAAATCTTTCGTATAATATATGTACAAGAAATTGCGACACAATTTCTTTTCTTTGTTTTACGTTTTTTAACTGGGAAACAATCTGTTTTCCTGATCTATTCTTGGGGGGAAAAAACCACGTTAAAAAAAAGGAGAAATGCTCATTATTTAGTGCTTGCCAGGTCATTGCTTACAAGATCGCCAACTTGGCATCGAAAAAGCTCAGCTTCCATCTTCGGGAACTGCTTGACATCGCCCAAGGAATAAAATAAAAAAATAAAAAGGAGACTTTTGAAGTCGTAAGAGACGAAATAAAGAGCAGGGTCTTTTCTTTCTTTTTTCTTTTCCCCTTTTTTTCCCTTTCTTTTCTTAACAAGATATGTACATCAAAAATAGGATAATAAAATAACAATAATAATAATAATAATAATGAGCCGAAAAAGGGCATTGGTTTTTAATGCTATTAGAAAGCTATATAAATGTGCAGAGGTCTTCTTTCTTCTATCACAAAAGACCAACGGAAAACATAAAAACGCTTCCAATTTCCAGAAATTTTTATCTGGGAGTCTCTTTCTCTCTCTCTCTCTCTGTTTTTTTTAAAGTACCTGTTAAAACAAAAAGAAAAAAATGGAGAGGAAACAGAATGAACGATGATGATGTTTCCAATGACGTATAATTTTTCTTTCAAATCAAAAGCTACAACACAGCCAACCGCGGAAAGCCTCACACGAGCATCTTATATACTCCCAAGTCTCAAGATGGCTCTGATAGTTTAACTGAACTTGCCAAGAGCCTCAATTTTCTACAGAAATCCACTTCTCATCATTCTTCTCTTCTCGTTCGGCTGAAAATTAGTCCAACGGAACTCAATGGGCGCGCGCAGAAAGATTGAGCTGTCACTGGCTTAAGTTCCTGTTATTTCTTACAGAAATTGGAAGGAGGGAGGGGGGGGGAATTGGAAGGGGAGTCCCATCTGCCTCTTGTCTGCTGCAAGAAATGAGGCGCTGCCTGCAGATAAATAAGTGGATGAGCAGATAGGCCACACTGGAGAAGAGCTCAAAGGGAATTCTTCAGGATTGGTAGCCATTGTGACGGACAACAGGGCCCGCAAACACTGGAGGCTTCGGACTAAATAAGAGCTTAGTCAAAGGAATCGGTCCGAGTCCATCATATACATCATAATGGTTTGGGTTTCTTTTTTCTCTCCATCATCTCGGGGCACTGCAATAAAGCACTTGTGGGGATTTGCTCTCATTTTTAAAACTGTTCTACAGGATGCACTTTAAAAAAATAATAATAACTTTTTAAATAGGGGAGAGATGAACCTAGGCCTGTGTGTGTTTAGGGTTTGGTTTCAAATGCATTCGGAGGAGGGATTTTTCTAACCCAGAATTTTGCAGCCGCCTCAGAAATATGGTTTTTTAATCCCTTGTCCTTCCTTCCCCATTGCGTGGAATTCAAAATATAAGGGAAAGATTGGTTGTGTGCTACCCAGAGTTACTTGTTTGTGAGGTGGGTGGCCATATGAGAGATGGAGAGATGCAGATTATGGAGATAGGGAGGGAGGGAGGTGGGTAGGTGGCCATTTGAGAGATGGAAACATGCAGATTAGGGAGGATGGGAGGGAGAAGGGTGTATTAAAGAAATGTGTGTGAGAGAGGGAGGGAGGGAGGTGTATTAAAGAGATTGTGTGTGAGAGAGAGAGAGAAAAGAGAGGGAGAGAGAAGAGTGTATTAAAGAAATGTGTGAGAGAGAGGGAGAGAGGGAGGAGAGAGAGAGGGAGGGAGGGAGAAGGGTGTATTAAAGAGATGTGAGAGAGAGAGAGAGAGGAGAGGGAGGGAGGGAGGGTGGGGAGGTGGAAAGAGAAAGGAGAGAGAAAAGGAGAATGGTGTATTAAAGAGATGTGTGAGTGTGTCTGTGTGTGTGAGAGAGAGGGGGGGGAGGGAGGGAGGGAGATGGTGGCCATATGAGAGTGGAGGGATGCAGATTATAGAGATTATGTGTGTGTGAGAGAGGGAGGGAGGGAGATGGTGGCCATTTGAGAGATGGAAACATACAGATTAGGGAGGGTGGGAGGGAGAAGGGTGTATTAAAGAAATGTGTGTGAGAGAGGGAGAGAGGGAGGAGAGAGAGAGGGAGGGAGGGAGAGGGGTGTATTAAAGAGATTGTGTGTGAGAGAGAGAGGGGGGGAGTGAGGGAGGGAGGGAGATGGTGGCCATATGAGAGATGGAGAAATGCAGATTATGAAGATAGGGAGGGAGGGAGGTGGGTGGCCATTTGAGAGATGGAAACTTGCAGATTAGGGAGGGTGGGAGGGAGAAGGGTGTATTAAAGAGATGTGTGTGAGAGAGAGAGAGAGAGGAGAGAGGGAGAGAAGGTGGGGAGGAGAAAAGAGAAAGGAGAGAGAAAAGGAGAAGGGTGTATTAAAGGGATTGTGTGTGTGTGTGTGTGAGAGAGAGAGAGAGAGAGAGAGGGGGGGAGGGAGGGAGGGAGATGGGTGGCCATATGAGAGATGGAAACATGCAGATTATGAAGGAAGGGAGGGGGCGAGAGGAAGAAGAGGGAGGAGAAGGGTGTATTAAAGAAATGTGTGTGAGAGAGGGAGAAGAGGGAGAAGGATGGAGGGAGGGAGAGGGGAGGAAGAGGGGAGGGAGGGAGAGAGATCATTCTACTCTCTTTTTCCCCCACAAGCTTGGACTGTACCTGATTATTTAATTCTTATGCCTCTTCTCCATTGTCCATTTCAACCTCATCTACTTCTGGTGCATCCGCAGCCCGGGACAAGATGTCTGCCATCAGGGCCTCCTCCAGTTTTTTCCGTACCTGTTGCACTCGCTCCTCTTGCTTCCTGTCAAATAAGGCAAGAATCCATAAGGGTTTTGGGTTCAAGTAGAACATGGGGTGCAAAAAACAGTCAGCCAGCCAGCCTCACTACACCGCTGTGGAAGCGCTACATGCTAAGACACCCATCCTTCTGTTACAGATTAACAGAGTTGGAAGGGACCTTGCAGGTCATCTAGTCCAACTTCCTGCCCAAACAGCAGACCCTACATCTGCCACAGGGCTGGGCTCCTGCCAGTTCTAAGCTCTTCTATAGAAGAGGTTCCACAAATCTACAGGGCCGTTTAGAACCGGTTCCAGCTTCCTCCCCCCGCCCATCATCAAGAGGAAGAGCGAGAGGAGGAACTCTGGGAGTTGAAGTCCACAAGTCTTAAAGCTGTCAAGTTTGAATACCCCTGGGTTGCTTTTATTATCTAAAGAGTTAGGGGTGCAAAGGTCTGGTAACTTGACAGCTTTAAGACTTGTGTGCTTCAAATGCCAGAGATTCTGAGCCAACATGTTGGTTGCTAAGCAAGAGCGTTGTTAAGTGAGTTTCACCACATTTTACAAGTTGGCCACGCCCACCCAGTCACATGGCCGGCAAGCTACTCCCACCCGGTCACATGGCTGGCAAGCTACTCCCACACGGTCACATGGTCGGCAAACCACTCCCACCACTGATCTGCCTCTATCTAGGATTGAACTCACAACCTCCTGATTGGGAGGCGAGAGCTCCACCTCTAGGCGCTGAGTAAATTACACATAAAGCAATACTTTACATCTGCAGAAACATTCAGGTAACAGAGAACACCCAACATCAAACACGATGCCTCCGGTTGAAGCACCAAGGGGGAAACTAATCCCGTTTTTATTTGAAATTAAAACAGACTTTCCCTATCAAAGCAGCTAGAAAGTGTGGGGAGGGTGGGGGGCGTGAGAGAGCAAGAAACTAGATGAACCAGCCTCAGTTTTTCAAGAACCATTTTTCCCCCTCTTCCCCAGGAAATATATATATATATATATATATCGACATCACCCTGCAATTATTTTTCTAGAAATTGAAAAGCTCATTTGCGATCAGCTCGCATCTTTTAAGTTCTGAGAATTCCCAATGTGCCCATTCGAATCTCCACCGTCTACTACGTTGCCTCTGCAACCTTGGGGAGATTTAGCACAGCTAAAGAAAACCACTTTGAAGCTGTGCTACAGGTTTTTATAATAGTGCTTTTATTAAAGTTTTCAATTGCAAAGATAAAAACTAATAGAAACCGAGAAAAATATAAAGGAGTAGAAAGAGATAAAGTTAAAAAATACTCTGTGTGTGTGTGTATGTGTGTGTGTGTGTATAAAATCTGCCCTGCACACATAGGACAAACCAACAGAAGGATAAGTGCACGTATTGCTGAACATAAAAACGCATTAAAAATCATCTTAATACCTCATCTCTTTATCAACATTTCAAAACTACAGGACACGACATTGACTTTCAAGGAACTAAAATGATCTCCAAGGCTGAACAGCTGAACAGGAGAATAATCAGAGAAGCCATTGAAATAGAGAAGCAACCTAACAATATGAACAAATGTGGCGACACCTCCCGCCTACCAGACATCTGGAAACCAGCACTGACCAACAGACAAGCCCCACCCACCACCCAAGCCGTTGAAATTCAAAATAAGGAGAAACATACAAATAAGACCAATGAGCATCAATCTACCAATCATGATACAGCTGCACAGCCAATCAACCCACTCACAACAATAGTCAGCACTCCACCCCCCACACACACACCAAGATTTAAGGAAGGGCGATGCGTTCGCAGTCACAGTCACAGACCGAAGCCTGAGGATGACAAATGAGATCTTGTCGAAACGTTGCAAAAAACAAATTCCATGCTATATACACCGGAAAACACCCGAGGATGGCAACACCAGCATATATATATAATTAGATATATGTATGTATGTATGTGTGTGTGTATCAAATATATCGTGTGTGTGTGTGTGTGTGTGTGTGTGTGTGTGTGTGTTAGGTTTAAGCTGATAAATAAATAAGGGAGGCTAGGATAGATCTATTTCGAGCTATTTAGCTCTCATCAGCTAGCCATACCCTTACTGGGATTTGAATCGGGGCTGTATTACATGTTATGCAGATGTTTAAGCCACGAAGCCACCAGGTTCTCCTCCTGATCAGCTGGGCCAGGGAAATAAGTATATACTTGTGTCACAACACCCTGTTAAGCCCCAATTAAGGGAGGAAGCAATCTGCTTTCCTTTTCTGTTTTTCGGCTCTTCACTAGAGACCATGCAGACAGAAAACTACTAGTTTCTTAAATCTAACACACATGGAAACAAAAGACAACGAAAAAAATAGCTTTCTGTCTGCATGGTCTCTAGTGATGAGCCGAAAGACAGAAAAGGAAAGCAGATTGCTTCTTACCTTAATTGGTGCTTACCAGGGTATTGTGACACGTGTGTGTGTGTGTGTGTGTTACGTTTTTGAGCTGATCAATAAATAAGAGAGATAAATAATGAGAGCTAAAAAGCTCGAAATAGATCTATACTGGTCTCCCTGACTTATTTATTGATCAGCTCAAAAACGAAACACACATATAAAAAAATTACACAACGGAACTCATGGCTTTCTATCTAGATGGTCTCTGGTGATGAGCCGAAAGGCAGAAAAGGAGAGCAGTATGCTTCCTCCCTTAATTGGGGTCAAACAGGGTGTTGTGGAACAAAGTGTATGTATGTATGTATGTATGTATGTATGTATGTATGTATGTATGCATGTATGTATGTATGTATGTTGGTTTTTGATCTGATCAATAAATAAATCAGGGAGACTAGGATAGATTTATTTATTGATCAGCTCAAAAACCTAACACACACACAAAAAAAGTACACAACGGAACTCATAGCTTTCTGTCTAGATGGCTTTCTGTATATATATATATATATATATGAAAAATATGAAAAATAATATATAAACAACTTCCACCTTCATCATGACATATTATGTTCTCTAATACTACAACAAAAATAAAGGCAAAGTTTCCCCTCACATATATGTGCTAGTTGTTCCTGACTCTAGGGGATGGTGCTCATCTCCGTTTCAAAGCCAAAGAGCCAGCGCTGTCCGAAGACGTCTCCGTGGTCATGTGGCCAGCATGACTAAATGCTGAAGGCGCACGGAATGCTGTTACCTTCCCACTAAAGGTGGTCCCTATTTTTCTACTTGCATTTTTACATGCCTTCGAACTACTAGGTTGGCAGAAGCTGGGACAAGTAACAGGAGCTCACTCCATTACATAGCACTAGGGATTCGAACCACTGAACTGCCAACCTTTCTGATCAACAAGCTCAGCGTCTTAGCCACTGAGCCACCATGTTCCTTTATCTATTTATTTATTTATCTATTTATTTATACTCTTCATCTAATCTTATCTCCTATTTACACAGATTCTAAAAATCTCATCATTTAACTCTAGTCAAGAAGAATCTATTAACCGTGATAAGAAACAATAATTATATATTACAACCTTAATCAAATAAAGTAGTTTATATTCCTTTCCTTTATTTTTAACACAGTAACACCATTTTCTCTAAAAAATACAAGAAAGAAACACATCTTCCCCTATTAACTATAAACGCCTGGGTCCTACCAAGGAGAAGGGTGGGGTATAAATTTAATAAAATAAATAAATAAATAAAATAAAACAAACAACTCTTTACAACCTAATTTGTTTGTAATCAAAAAATCCATTAAGAGTTACCAGGAGCAACAAAATACACTATATATTTTTAACTTTGACCAAATAACCTCACTTTATATTCCTGCACTTCACTTTTAACGATCTTAATCTTTATTTCCTTTGAGTAGAGTCCTAGGATTTGATTTGTAAGTGCTCCATCATTGGAGGCTTTCAAGATTGGACAACCATTTGTCTGGGATGATATAAGGTCTCCTGCCTTGGGTAGGGAGTTTGACTAGAAGACCTCCAATGCCCCTTTCATCTCTATGATTCTATGAATTTCTAAAAATCATATGCTAAAAATAGTCCCCACGGGAGGTTAGGCTAGGCCGGCTTGCTGAAAAAGATGTGTCTTTAGATACTGGTGGAAGAGGCGGAGGTCGGTGATGGTACGCAATTCAGGGGGTAGGTCCTTCCAAAGGGGAGGGCCCGCCACAGAGAAGGCTCTTCCCCTGGGTGTCGCCAGTCGGCATTGCCCGGCCGACGGCACCCTGAGAAGGCCCTCTGTGGGAGCGGATCAGCCGAAGGGATGTATGGGGCAGGAGGCGGTCTCGCATATAACTAGGCCCCGAGCCATGGAGCGCTTTAAAGATGGTCGTCAGAACCTTGAAGCACACCCGAAAGGCCACAGGAAGCCAGCTCGCACAGGATCGGTGTTATATGGGAGCATCTAGCGGCTCCCGTAATCACCCGCACGGCTGCATTCTGGACTAACTGTAGCTTTCGAGTGCACCTCAAGGGAAGCCCCATGTAGAGATGTTACTTAATGACAGGGTTTCCAATGCTAATTAACCAAGGGGCAACCTGCACCCCTCTTTAAAAGTAAAATCTCTTGGTTTTATTTTTAAATTAGAGATCAAACTTCAGAGTGGAAATCTACCAAAAAAAAAAAAAAAAAGGAATGGATTTAGATGAATCCACACATCTAAATGTTAGATAATTTAAGTCTTCCCAACCCCACTGCATTACAGCTTAACAGAACTGAATGCTTTTCAAACACTAATGCTTTTTTTAAAAATCACGGATAAGATATTACTAAGATTTATTTTTCTTGGTTTATTACAAAAACAACAACTTGGATTATTTGCATGCCAAGACTGTAAATGTACTTGGTAAAACAAACAAACAAAAAAAATAAAGATTAATACATAGAAGTGCTATACATTGCTGTTTACACAACTTTTATTTTTATCTTTCCATATGGCATATTACACAGAGCCATATTTTAGTAGTGTTTGGGGGGCAGAGAATGTCAAAACTGATGAATGAGATTTATTTTTAAGCAAAAGCCAGGCAATGTAAAGTATAAAGCTGAGGATCTGGATAAAAAGCTATCCTGTAAGTTTTCCTGAAAATAAGACCTCCCCAGAGAAAAAGTGCCGTCGGGCTTTTGAGCACATGCGCTAAAATAAGCCCTCCCCCGAAAATAAGTCCTCCCTGAAAATATTGCAACACAGCAGCAGTCATGAGGTGGCCACACTCGCCGCCTCCTGCACCTCAAAAATAATAAGACCTCCCCGAAAATAAGACCAAGTGCTTATTTCGGGGGTCAAAAGAAAATAAGACCCTGTAATGATTTGTGTTAAGGACTCAAACAGATCTGGTGTACAAAAAAAAAAGCACAGGTACAGTATGGGTGGTACCTTGCTCAATAGCAGTAACTGTGAAAGGGATCTTGGAGTCCTAGTAGACAACCATTTAAATATGAGCCAGCCGTGTGCAGCAGCTGCCAAAAAAGCAAACACAGTTCTAGGCTGCATAAACAGAGGGATAGAATCAAGATCACGTGAAGTGTTAATACCACTTTATAAGGCCTTGGTAAGGCCACACTTGGAATGCTGCATTCAGTTTTGGTCACCACGATGTAGAAAAGACATGGAGACTCTGGAAAGAGTGCAGAGAAGAGCAACAAAGATGATTAGGAGACTGGAGACTAAAACATATGAGGAACGGTTGCAGGAACTGGGTATGTCTAGTTTAATGAAAAGAAGGACCAGGGAAGACATGATAGCAGTGTTCCAATATCTCAGGGGTTGCCACAAAGAAGCGGGAGTCAAGCTATTCTCCAAAGTACCTGAGGGCAGGACAAGAAGCAATGGATGGAAACTAATCAAGGAGAGAAGCAATGTAGAACTGAGGAGAAATTTCTTGACAGAACAATTAATCAGTGGTGGTAGGGTTTCCTGCCTAAGTAGGGGGTTGGACTAGAAGACCTCCAAGGCCCCTTCCAACTCTGCTATTCTATTCTATTCTATTCCCATTCCATCCTATCCAAAGGAAACCTACTGGTTTCCTCTAAAGTAAAAAGAGAGTTGCAGATCTTTTGAGGAAGAACCCCACAATGGACACCGAGCTACTTTTCTCTCTTACAGATTGTGTAAGAATCAGGGATGCAGCTTTAAAAAAGACCCAGACAGCAGCCATCTTCCCCTCAACAAATTGCTGTCATGTGAAAAAGCATCATTACAAGTTAAATAAGAGTTCTGTGCCTGAAGCAAATGATTTGTCCATTAAAGTGTTCAGCTTGATTTCCAGTCCTAATTTGCAGAAGCAGAACTGTGTGGAGGGGGGAAAAACAAAGATCCCCTCTATGCAAATGAATCAACCATTCGTGCCAATATATTTTTTTTTTAATGAATATGGTATGCCAGGCTAGAAATGAGAAGCAGATATGGACCCTCTAAAGCAGGCAAATGTTAATAGGGAAAAAGGTGGCTAAAACAGTATTTCTACTATGGTTTTAGAGTGCCCTCTGCTGGCGAATACAGGATATGTGAAAGGCTTTTTTTTTTTAAGATCCTTTAGAGACTATTTTATGAGTCGATAGTCTTCTGCTGGAGGCAAAAATAATAATGTGGGGGAAAGAAACCCATGCTGTGTTAACTATTACACTTACATTACATTGCTCACAATATGGTGAAGCTTAAAAATGCTTAGCCCAAAGTAAATGGGGGAAGTAGAAAAGGAGCAGAGGGCTGGTGGGATATCGGAGATCATGCAGCTGTATCCTTTTCTGGAGTTCAAATATTTCCAAACACTGATCAATCTTTAACAAGTTTTCATAAATTATGTTACTGAGATTCATTTAACTCAGGGAGGTTCCAATGCTGGCTCTGGAATTCTGGGAGTTTGAAGTCCATACCTTATGAAAGTTGCCAAGTTTGAAAAACACTGATTTAACCCAGCCAACTTCAATTTACAAAAATTAAGTAATTTACACACACACACAAAAGGTTAAATCAGCCAGTTGTTAGCAGATTGGGAAGAATGGCATCCCAGACTACTAATCAATTCCAGTGTCAATTGTGTAACTTCACATTGCAGTTGTGATGCAATGCAGGGCTTTAACAGATTAACAGAGTTGGAAGGGACCTTGCAGGTCATCTAATCCAACCCCCTGCCCAAGCAGGAGACCCTGCTTCTGATCGTTTAATATTTTGTTTGTTTGTTTAGTTAGTTAGTGAGCTGGTTAGTTAGCTAGTCGCTCATGTACAAGGTAACAGGAATAAGAATAAACATGGTTAGGAATACAGGAAACATAAACATATGAAGAACGGTTGCAGGAACTGGGTATGTCTAGTTTGATGAAGAGAAGGACCAGGGGAGACATGATAGCAGTGTTCCGATATCTCAGAGGGTGCCACAAAGAAGAGGGAGTCAAACTATTCTCCAAGGCACTTGGGGGTAGGACAAGAAGCAATGGGTGGAAACTAATCAAGGAGAGAAGCAACTTAGAACTAAGGAGAAATTTCCTGACAGTTAGAACAATTAATCAGTGGAACAGAAGTTGCCTCCAGAAGTTGTGAATGCCCCAACCCTGGAAGTCTTTAAGAAGATGTTGGATAGCCATTTTTCTGAAATGGTATAAGGTTCCTGCCCATGCAGGGGGTTGGACTAGATGACCTACAAGGTCCCTTCCAACTCTGCTATTGTATTATTGTAAATGGGTAGGACTAAATGGGGACAGTAGAACAGGGATACTCAGCGTGCTACTGCTCTTATGCAAGCCCCTACTGACCTCTTAGGAATGGGGTGAGGTCAACAGTAGACAGTTGAAGGTAAAACTTATGGGAATTTGGGGATGAAACCACAGAGTCAGATAGGTTTAGGTTTATTAGTTTTTTATACCACCCTACTCCCGAAGGACTCAAGGCGGTGTACAGCCAAAGTAAAACAGATCTATAAAAGTTTAAAAAACAGTTTTAAAAGCATATTAAACCATTTGTCCTCTCTTAAAATTAAAAAACCAAACAAACCCCGATTAAAATTAATAAAAATTCATATTTAAAAATTCATTTTTATGCCAGCCCGGCTTGTTGGGGGAAAAAAAGGTTTTGAGAGCACGGCAGAAGGTGCGTAAGTCAGGGATAGTTCTTAATTCCGGGGATAATTCATTCCAGAGGACAGGTGCTCCCACGGAGAAGGCTTTCCCCCTGGGTGTCACCAGTCGACATTGTTTAGCTGACAGCACCATGAGGAGACCCTCTCTATGGGAGCGTACTGGCCGGTGGGAGGCTTTCGTGGGCAAAAGGTGATCTTGTAAGTACCCAGGTCCTAAGCCATGGAGCGCTTTAAAGATAGTAACCAACACCTTGAATCGCACCCAGAAAACCACCGGAAGCAAGCGTAGCTCGCGCAGGAGGGGTGTTACATGGGAGCGTCGCGTCGCCCCCATAATTACCCGCGCGGCCACATTCTGGACCAGTTGGAGCCTCCAACTGGTAATTTCATCAACTGATAATTTCATCAATGAAAATAGCACGGTATCAGAGTAACAAAATCTGGTGTATCTGAAAACACCACCAGTGTATTTTTAGGTCTGAAAGGCTCATCGTCATCACCATACTATCAGCATGGTTATTCCACGGTGGACTGAAAAACTGAAACTACCACCTCCAATACAGAAACCTAAGGTGGTGCTGTCTGCAGAAGTTCCCCTCCTACAATGTGATATCACAAGTACAAGGATGAGGTCCAAACCTAGAATGTCTCAGCAGCTGAACCATTAATGATACCACACCTCGGTGTGGATTTGAATCACCAACTATCAGAGAGCAACAGTGGTAGTTCGCTCTACCTCGGACCTCCGCCTCTTCCGCCAACGTCTTAAGACGTATTTATTCCAACAAGCCGGCCTAGCGTAGCCCCCCGTTTCTGACTCTATCTATAAATTTTAATTTTCAGGGTTTTAAATGGGTTTTTAGCACGGGTTTTAATTTAATTTAATATGTTTTTAATAGTGTATATTGTCTTTTGTTATGGTTTTAATAATGCCTGTGCGCCGCCCTGAGTCCTAACAAGGAGAAGGGCGGGGTATAAATTCGAAAAATAATAAAATAATAAAAAATAATAGTTGATGATTCAACTTTGGCCGAAGAGCAGAGGTCGCTGGAGGAGGAACGGTTTAAAAACTAAAACATGGTGAAAACCAGAAAACCTACTAACAAACGAACGGAAGTGTTAATTGTCCCGTTGTTCCATTCCTTTGACACTGTGTCTCTCCATAGAAGATAGAATCATAGGATTGGAAAGGGCCCTGGAGGTCTTCTAGTCCAACCCCCTGCTCAAGGCTGGAGACCTTATACCATCCCAATCAAATGGTTGTCTAATCTCTCCTTGAAATCCTTAGAGCACCCATAATTCCAGGAGGCCGTCTGCTCCATTAATTGTTCTTACTTCTAGGTTAGATTTGTCTTTAACAGGCTTCCACCCACTATTTCTTACTTCGAATCCAAGGGTGGGCTGCTGGAGGTTCACAGGGGTTCAGGAGAACCTCTAGCTAAGACGCAGTTCGGAGAACCACCAAATCCCACTCCTGGCTGGCACCGCCCACCCCTCCGCTCCCAGGACTCCCCATGCGGCCCATTTTGGATGCAGGAAAGTTACAGGGAGCACGCAGAGGTTCAGGAAAGGTGGAAAACGGGCTTACCAGAAGTGCGGGAAGGCCAGAAATGGATCTGTTTCCAGCCTCTGGAGGGCCCCCGGAGCCCGGGAGGCAGTTTTCACCTTCTTGGAGGCTCAAGGAAAGCCTCTGGAGCTCAAGGAGGGCAAAAATGCTCCCCACCACCCTAGTGCAGGAGGGAGACTAGCCATGGCCGCCATGGCCACGCCCACCCAGCAACTGGGCAGAGAACCCCTTGCTAAAACAAATTAGCCCACCCCTGTGCAAATCTCATAGAATCATAGGGCAGAAGGGATCTTGGAGGTCTTCTAGTCCAGTCCCCTGCTCAAGCAGGAGACCCGATACCATTTCAGACCAATGGTTGCACAATCTCTTCTTTAAAATCTCCAGCAATGGAGCATCCGTAACACCAGGAGGCAAGCTATTCCATTGATTAATTGTTCTCACTGTCAGAAAATTTCTCCTTACTTCTAGGTTAGATCTGTCTTTAAGAAGCTTCCACCCATTATTTTTTGTCCTGCCTTCTGGTGCTTTGGGGAATAAGCCAATCCGCCCTTCTCTTTAGCAGCCCCTCAAATACTGGAAAACAGTTATCCTGTGCTTGATCCCTTTCAAATGTTGATAAATCCCCAACTCTAACATCAGAAATACAGTGATGTAAGAATATATATATGTAACTGTGGCACTGCAAGCAAATTCAAGTCCATGGCACACCATTAGTTCTCTCTGAGGGTTATATATTCATGTGTCTGGCTAGGTCAGGGGTCGGCAATCTTAAACACTGAAAGAGCCACAAAGGTCCTAACTGGAAGCTCCCTGTTCAATTCTGGAGCCGACCGGAAGTCCGGTTTCCCCACCATAGAGTCTACTCCTAGTGTGACATCCTTTTTCCTCTGCTGACCGGAAGTCCACCATAGAGTCTCCTCCTAGCACAGTCTCCTTTTTCCTTTTACCAGCTGGAAGTCCGATTCTCCCACCATGGAGTCTCCTCCTAGCACAGTCTCCTTTTTCCTCTGCTGACCGGAAGTCCACCGTAGAGTCTCCTCCTAGCACAGTGTCCTTTTTCCTTTTACCAGCTGGAAGTCTGGTTCCCCCACCATGGAGTCTCCTCCTAGCACAGCGTACTTTTACCTCTGCTGACCGGAAGTCTGGTTCCCCCCCCACCATAGAGTCTCCTCCTAGCACAGTCTCCTTTTTCCTCTGCTGACCGGAAGTCCACCATAGAGTCTCCTCCTAGCCCAGTGTCCTTTTTCCTTTTACCAGCTGGAAGTCTGGTTCCCCCACCATGGAGTCTCCTCCTAGCAGGGCGTATTTTTTCCTCTGCTGACCGGAAGTCCGGTTCCCCCCACCATAGAGTCTCCTCCTACTGCGGCACCCTTTTTCCTTTTACCGGCTGGAAGTCCGGTTCCCCCACCATAGAGTCTCCTTGTAGTGTGGCTTCCTTTTTCCTTTTACTGACTGGTGACAGGGAGATGCAGCAGAGGGATGGAAGGGCCACATGCAGCTCCAGAGCCGCAGGTTGCTGAACCCTGGGCTAGGTTCTGTTTCCATAAGACTCCTGAAGGTTTGCAAATCACCCTCTGATTGGTTCTCTTTTGAGGGTAAATGAGGCTACCTGTTTACTTCCAAAATCATTTTTTTTTACCAGAAGCTATCTCTTTCCATATCAGATTGTAATTATTTTTTTGTTCAAACGTCTGAATGAAAAATCCTACCCTTTTCTTTCTTCGCTGTGCAATGCTTTCAAAATATCCAACATTTAGAGGAATGGGCGTTTTATTGCTCAGCTTTCGCCTAATAAACACTGTGGTTGTTTACCCAAAGCCCAGCATCTCACAATTTGACAACCTCAAAGGTTGGTATTTAAACATGCACTTAAAAATAATCTCAGCCCCCCAGATTAATAAATATCTGAAACCCGGGTCTCGGTATTTTGAAAACAGAGAAAACGGCGCTAAGGAAGCTAACCAAATCCGGAGCACATTTCTTGCAGCAATTACCACGAGATCAGCAGGAAATCAATCACAGATAGCCGTAATAAAAGATGATCTGAGTCTTAAAAGCTAGAGGTAAATGGAGCATTTAAAAAGAAAAACGCAAGCATAATCAAGTTGGACTTGGTGGTGCAAGATTGGGAATATGCCCTCTCATAACTCCTACGGCATGCTCTGTTGATTTACTTCTTTGTTTATGAGCCATCCCCAAGTGAATGTTGTGTCAGCAAAAGCTGGGAAGGAAGGAAGGAAGGAAGGAAGGAAGGAAGGAAGGAAGGAAGGAAGGAAGGAAGGTGGCAGGAGGAAGAAACAAAAAGAGAGGGAGGGTGGAGAGAGAGAAAGAGAGGGAGAGAGGGAGAAAGGTGGCAGGAGGGAGGGATAGAGAGGGAGGGAGGGAGGGAAAAGGGGGGAAAGAGAGGGAGGTGGCAGGAGGGAGGGAGGAAGAGAGTGAGAGAGAGGTGGCGGGAAGGAGGGGGAGAGAGAGGGAGGTAGCAGGAGAGAGGGAGGGAGGGAGAGAGAGAGGTAGTGGGAGGGAGGGAGAGAGGTGGCAGAAGGAAGAGGGAAAGAGAGAAGGAGAGGGAGGGAAGAAGGGGGAGAGAGAGGGAGATGGCAGGAGGGAGGGAGGGAGAGGTAGCGGGAGGAAGAGAGGTGGTAGAAGGAAGGGGGAAGAAGAGAAAAGGAGGGAAGGAGTGGAGAGAGAGGGAGGTGGCAGGAGGGAGGGAGGGAAGGAGAGAAATAGTGGGAGGTAGCAGGAGAGAGAAAGGGAGGAAGGAAGAGAGAGAGAGAGAGAGAGGTGGAGGGAGGGAGGGAGGGAGGGAGGGAGGGAGGGAGGGAAGGAGGGAGAGAGCAAGTCAGGGAGAGGAAGGGAAGGAGGGAGAGAGAGAAAGAGAGGGAGGTAGCAGGAGAGAGGGAGGGAGGGAGGGAGAGAAAGAGAGCGAGGTAGCAGAGAGAGGGAGGGAGGGAGGGAGGGAGGGAGGGAGGGAAGTTTTTTGTAAAAAAAAAAAAAAAAGGATACCCACAGAAAACAGAGTGGACTTTTCTCTGACACTACCAAGGCACCATCCAGACATACGGTCATGCAACTCCCAAGATTTTTGATGAAGACATCTGAAGGGACACAGATTGGAAAGAACTAAAGAAAACAGGCTAACTGGGATGAAACTTGGATTCTGGCTGGCTGGGGAATTCTGGGAGTGGAAGTCCACAAGTTGCCCAAGGTGGACTCTGCAGGTGTCTCCCCAAAGAGCCCGGCATGTAGCAGGGACACCCGGCCTGCGAAGGACTCACCTAATGTCTTCGTCCGTAACAATGAAGGCTTTGCAGAGCGGTTGCGACGTGTTTAACCAGACCGCTGGGTTTTTTTCCACGGCGGCCGAGAGCTGTCCCGTGATGGGCGCTGAACTCGTGTGCAACGCGCTGGCCACCGCCGACAAGAGGGTGTCGTCGCTGTTCCCGGGGCCCACTCCTAGAGAGCGAATGCAAAGAGGGGCTCATTAAAACAGGGCACATTCAGAGGGATGGAGTTGCAATCCAAAATGCCAACTAAGATGTCTGCCCCCCCCCCCAAAGACAACGCTTAGCGTGAGCTCCGTTTGGTAACACGCAAATTCTGCCTGTAATCGGGGTGGTGGGCTGCTGGGGGTTTGCAGGGGTTCAGGAGAACCTCTAGCTAAGATTCTGTGCAGTTCAGAGAACCCCTCAATCCCACTCCTGGCTGGCCCCGCCCACCTCACCCCTCCCCTCCCAGGAGTTCCCACGCGGCCCGATTTGGATGCAGGTAGGCGCAGGGTGCAAACAGAGGTTCAGGGAGGGCGGAAAATGGGCCTACCGGAAGGTCAGGAAATGGGCCAGTTTCCAGCCTCCAGAGGGCCTCCCGGAGCCTGGCAAGGCCGTTTTTGCACTCCCGGAGGCTCGCGGAAAGCTTCCAGAGCCCAGAGAGGGCAAAAACAACCCCTCCCCTGCTATAGTGCAGGAGGCCAACTAGGCCACGCCCACTATGGCCACGCCCACCCAGCGGCCAGGCAGAGAACCCCTTGCTAAAATTTTGAAGCCCACCTCCACCTGTAATTGATATAATTGCAGGGAAGCTGCTGTGGCCTAGAGGTGGCGCTCTTGCCTCACAAGCAGAAGGTTGTGGGTTCGATCCTCGGTAGAAGCACATGTAGGGTCTCCTGCTTGGGCAGGTGGTTGGACTAGATGACCTGCAAGGTCCCTTCCAACTCTGTTAATCTGTTAAAGGTAGTCCTCGACTTACAAGCACAGTGAAGCCCAACATTTCTGTCGCTAAGTGAGACAGGTGTTCAGGGAGCTTTGCCCCATTTTACGACCTTTCTTGTCACCGTTGTTAAGTGAAATCACTGCAGCTGTTCAATTAGTAACATGGTTGATAAGTGAATCTGGCTTCCCTCCCTGACTTTGCTTCTTGAAAAGGTGATGACATGACCCCCCAGGGCACTGCAACCGTCATAAATGTGAGTCAGTTGTCTACCATCCAAATGTAAATCTCGTGACCATGGGGATGCTTGCCAGAAGGACATAAAAGGGGGATCACTGATCCCGGGACACTCACTGCAACCGTCATAAATGTGAACCAGTTGCCAAGGGTCTGGATTTTGATCATGCGACCACGGGGATGCTGCGATGGTCATAAGTGTGAAAAATGGTCATAAGTCACTTTTTTCAGTGGTGTTGTAATTGCGAACGGTCACTATACGGGCTGTTGCAGATTGAGGACTCCCTGCAGTCTATTAGAGCAGTGTTTTTCAAATTTGGCAACTTTAAGATGTGTGGACTTCAACTCCCAGCATTCCCCAGCTGGGATGCACGAAGGGACTTCCTGCACTTCAGTTCGTGGATTACCACTAAATCCATCTGCTCAAAGGGATCTATCAGGAGTGAAATGCTACCAGTTCAGGCCAGTTCACCCAAACCTGTAGTAAAAAATGCTGCTGGTTCACAGAACCGGTAGTAAAAAAATACAAAAAAAATGTTTTTTAAAAACTTTTTAAACGGGGGAGTTGGAGGGTCCATTTTTGCTCCTACCAGGCTTTCCTTAAAAGGTGGGGGGGATGCTGAGGAAGAAAGAAGGAAAGAGAGAGAGACAAAGAGAGAGAGAGACAGAAAGAAAAAGAAAGGAGAAAGAAAGAGAAAGAGAAAGAGAAAGAAAGGAAGGAAGGAAGGGAGAGAGAGAGAAAGAAAGAAAGAAAGAAAGAAAGAAAGAAAGAAAGAAAGAAAGAAAGAAAGAAAGAAAGAAAGAAAGAAAGAAAGAAAGAAAGAAAGAAAAAGCAAAGGAGGGAGGGAGGAGAGGAAGGAAGGTCTACAAACCTGGCACTAGAATCAGCTTCAGAGGATAATTCAAAACTGGAAGGGACCTGGAGGTCATCTAGTCCATGGGTCTCCAACCTTTGCAACTTTAAGTCTGAAGGACCTCAGCTCCCAGCAAAGAAGTCTGGGAGCTGAAGTCCTTCAGACTTAAAGTTGCAAAGGTTGGAGACCCCTGATCTAGTCCAATCCTACTCCAGCAGGATATATATGGTTAAAGTGAATTTCTCTCTTTTGATCCCCCAGTTACACGACTACATAGTCACATGACACCCCCCCACCAAGCCACGCCCACAGAACCAGTAGTAAAAAAAAATAGATTTCACTACTGGATCCATTAAAACCTCAACATTACCTTGGAGGCCTTTAGGAAGCTCCATGGATTTAATGATTTGCTCACTGACATCTGAAGCACTTAAGCCTTGAAGCCTCTTCTCCCAGAAAAGCTAAAAAAGATTTTAAAAAAACACAACAACCATAATTAATGGACACCGTAATTATACGTTACTATACATGCACACAACCATACAGGTAGCCTCTGGCTCTCAACCAGAAAAATCTGTCAAGTGATGCGATTGGTAAGTGAAGTGTCATGTGACCACAGCTCTTTGTTTGATCATTTTTTGCCACAGTCTTTAAGCAAGTTGGCTGGGGACGTTAAGTGGGACAATCACATGACTATGACTTGCAACTTTGCCTGCCGGCTTTCACAATATCTTGGTCAGAAGCTGGTGGGGACGATCACAAATGGCAAATCATCTTGATCACGGGGATCCACTCCTGTTTTTCTGAACTGATTCACATCAAATCGATCAGGGGTCAATACAACTTTATACGGCCTTGGTAAGGCCAAACTTGGAATACGGCATCCAGTTTTGGTCGCCATGATGTAAAAAGGATGTGGAGACTCTGGAAAGAGTGCAGAGAAGAGCAACAAAGAGGATTAGGGGACTGGAGGCTAAAACATATGAAGAACGGTTGCAGGAACTGGGTATGCCTAATTTAATGAAAAGAAGGACTAGGGGAGACATGATAGCAGTCTTCCAATATCTCAGGGGTTGCCCCAAAGAAGAGGGAGTCAAGCTATTCTCCAAGGCACCTGAGGGCAGAACAAGAAGCAATGGATGGAAACTAATCAAGGAGAGAAGCAACTTAGAACTGAGGAGAAATTCCCTGACAGTTAGAACAATTAATCAGTGGAACAGCTTGCCTCCAGAAATTGTAAATGTTCCAACACTGGAAGTTTTAAAGAAGAGATTGGATAACCATTTGTCTGAAGTGGTTTAGGGGGTTGGACTAGAAGACCTCCAAGGTCCCTTCCAACTCTGTTATTCTATTCTATTCTATTCTATTCTATTCTATTCTAGGGGTATCCAACTCAAGGCCTGTGGGCCACATCCGGCCTGCGGGGTGCTTGGATCTGGCCCACGGTGCCTCTGCTAGCAAAAATAGAGCTCCGTTTTCACTGGCAGAGAGTTTCAGGAGCCCATTTTTGCACGCAGAATGCTCAAGGCATCACAGGCTCCCCCGACATGAGTGATGTTGAGCTGGCACATACACCCTGGCCAGGCCCACTCCAGCCCCCCCCCCTCCAGAAGCCCCTCCCCAAGGTCAAACACAACCCTTATGCAGCCCTCAATGAAATTGAATGTTGTGGCCTACCAGCGGCCAGTGAAGCTGGCAGCAGATTCAGACAGTGGGGAGGTTGGGGAGGAAGATGGGCCAATCCTGGAGGCTGGGGAAGGCTCTGATGAGGGCTCTGTGTCGGAGGCAGAGAGGGGTCCAGAGCTGTATGCCAGTTATCAGCTGCCTTCAGAGTCAGACATCCGTGAGGCAGACAAACAGCTGGAGCCTGTTCCCAGTGTGCAATTGCGGAGTTGCCAGACGAAGGGAACGGCTAAAGAACAGGGGTCAACTTGGGAGGAAGGCCACAGGTGGACGATGAATGGCCCCTCCCAGAGGAAATAAAAGAGGAGCGAAAGGGGAGTGGAGTTTGCAGGAGGCAATTAGTTCGCTTAATTGGTTCGTGACTCTCCAAGACTCCTTGCCACGTTTTGCAGATATCGGCCTGGCAGCTCTCCAAGCCAGATAAGGTCTGTGACTGTCAATCCTCCCTTGAAAGACTTTGCTGGATGTGAATGAGCAGAATTCACAGTCAATTAATAAAAAGGGTTTTTGTCGGGACAAGGACTCTGCTTCATGCTCTTGGGAAGCCTTGGTCAGAACATTAAATAATGGGACTTTAACAAATTGTTAGGGATTTTAGTAAGGGATTTTAGATGGGTTTTAAAGATGCTTTTAGCACGGGTTTAAATTTAATATATTTTTATTGTATTTATATTGTATTTTTGTATTGTTTTTCATATTTACCTGTGCACCGCCCTGAGTCCCTTCGGGGAGATAGGGCGGTATACAAATCCAAGAATGAATGAATGAATGAATGAATGAATGAATGAATGAATGAATGAATGAATGAATGAATAAATAAATAAACAAACAAACAAACAAACAAACAAACAAACAAACAAACAAACATTGAGTTTGACACCCCTGAAATAGATGTTACTCTCGTGGCTCTTCTGTAGCCATTAGAACAGGGTTTCTCAACCTTGGCAACTTGAAGATGTCTGGACTTCAACTCCCAGAATTCCCCAGCCAGAGAAGTCCAGACATCTTCAAGTTGCCAAGGTTGAGAAACAATGCATTAGAACAACAGGTACTTTTGTTTATTTTTATACATACGGGTAAACCCTTAACCAAACTGAGAGCAGCATTACAAATGCTAAGCAAAGCAATTGTTAAGCAAGTCATGTCCAATTTTATGACCCTTTTTTTGCCATAGTTGTTAAGCAAATCAGTGCAGTCATAGAGTCAATTTTACAGTCTTTAAGCGAATCTGGCTTCCCCGTTGATTTTGTTTCTCAGAAGCCACCTGGAAACATCAAAAAAAACGATGATCAAACGACCCCAAGACACTGCAACCATCATCAATACATGCATGTTGCCAAGCGCCCCAATTCTGATCACACGGCCATAGGGATGCTGTGATGGTCATAAGGGTGAGGACTGGTAATAAGTCAGGTTTTGTTCAGTATCATTGTACGTTCAGTCCAGTGGTGGGTTTCTGCAGGTTCGCACCTACTCGCGAGAACCGGTTGGTGAAATTTAGAGAACCGGTGAGAGGGGGTTCCACCAGCGTACCTGGAAGTAAATCTGGCCCACCGCTGCCAGTGACCCAACGGGAAGGAAAGGAAAGGAAGGGAGGAAGGAAGGAAGAAAGGAAAGAAAGAAAGAAAGAAAGAAAGAAAGAAAGAAAGAAAGAAAGAAAGAAAGAAAGAAAGAAAGAAAGAAAGAAAGAAAGAAAGAAAGAAAGAAAGAAAGAAAGAATTTATCATCACAATTGAGTCCAAAATTTTGGTTGCTAAGCAAGAGCGTTGTTAAATGAGTTTCACCACATTTTAAAAGGTGGCCACTCCTACCCTGTCACATGACTGCCAAGCCACGCCCACAAAATAGGCCACACCTACAGAGTAGGTTCTAAAAAATTTGAAACCCACCCCTGGTTCAGTCCCTGAACAAATAGTTGCCGGTTGAGGACCATCTATATATAAAAAATACTACAAATTGCTGTCTCGTGCACATGGTGAAAGGAGACCTCTACAAACAGCACCCAACTATCTAAAAAGTTCCTATTTTTCCATGGTATTCCGGAAAAATGGGATGCGGTGGCTCAGTGGCTAAGACGCTGAGTTTCTCAATCAGAAAAGTCGACAGTTCGAATCCTTAGCATTGCGTAACGGAGTGAGCTCCCAGCTTTGTCAACCTAGCAGTTTGAAAGCATGTAAAAATGCAAGTAGAAAAATAGGGACCACCTTTGGTGGGAAGGTAACAGCGTTCCGTGTGCCTTCGGCGTTTAGACATGACGGTCACATGACCACAGAGATGTCTTTGGACAGTGCTGGCTCTTGGGCTTTGAAACGGAGATGAGCACCGCCCCCTAGAGTCCGGAACGACTAGCACATGTGTGCCAGGGGAACCATTACCTTTACCTTATTCCAGGAGAAAACCATTAACATTCCCATTTGGGGTGCCAGAGAAAGAAATCAGGGGAATGCTCAGCCAGGCAATTCATTATTTAAACAATCCTTTTTCCCAGGCCTACTTCTTTTCTCCCTATCTGTCATAATTAATCATCCTCTGTGGTTACTTTCCACTCCTTTTTCACACTCAAGCTAGCAGGCACCCTTTTTAAAGCAGCCTGCATAGCGCAAAAGCGAGATGTAATGGTAAATGCACATTTGTGGGTTTTTTTACAGGTGGTTTGAAAAACCGCAAGCATTAGCAGCCCAGACAGGCCTGGCTAAGAATAGAATCACAACCCATGTGGGAGGGAGCAAAAAAAACCAAAAACCCACCTTCAAAGGTCATTACCGAAACTGTTATTCACATAGCCCCCAAAAAAAAAATCTCACTGCCTCGATGGACATTTTCACACCCTCAAATAGCAGCTTCAAAGGAGCCGTTTAGAATTGAGTGTGGGGAATAAAGGGTTAACCCACCCAACACACACACACACACACACACACACAAAACCATACAGCCCTTCCTTCCTGCAGCAAATGTGACATTTAGCTGTCAACTCCAGTCAATGCAAATCATTAGGCTAATAATGCAAAGATGAACTTCATGCCCTACAGAGCGGGGTCCCAGGGGGCCATTAAAACTCTGCAACAGGGTTGTCAGAGCGATGCTTGATAAGCCCAATGGGGATTGAAGTCCGGTGAGGGATGATGGTTGGATTAGAATCTGGGTTGAATGGCCTAAAGCAGGGGTGTCTAACTTCAGAAACGTTCAGACTTGTGGACTTCAACTCCCAGAATTCCCCTTCCAGTGATGGACATCCCTGCCCTAAAGCACTGTGGATTTTCTTTAAAGAGTGGGTTGGGTTGGGTTGGGTTGGGTTGGGTTGGGTTGGGTTGGGTTGAGTTGGGTTGGGTTGGAATAGGGAATAGGGAATAGGGAATAGGGAATAGGGAATAGGGAATGGGAGAGAAGGGAAGGGAAGGGAAGGGAAGGGAAGGGAAGGGAAGAGAAGAGAAGAGAAGAGAAGAGAAGAGAAGAGAAGAGAAGAGAAGAGAAGAGAAGAGAAGAGAAGAGAAGAGAAGAGAAGAGAAGAGAAGAGAAGAGAAGAGAAGAGCTTTATTGGCCAAGTGTGATTGGACACACAAAGAATTTGTCTCTGGTGCATAAACTCTCAGCGTAGTTCTTTAATTTGGGTTTAACACAATGTAGGAACATAGGCATAACTCTATAAACCACGATTAAAGAAGCTACATCTGCTGCATGAATCCAGCCAAACTGTGATGTAGCAGATCATTCATAGCAGTGAGATCTGATCCTTATAACCTATTGCTTTTCAAATGTCTTAGCACAGTGACGGCTAACATTTTGTTGTCATGTGCCGAAAACGCGGGCACGTGTAACACTGCGTGTGCAAACACACCCATAATGCAATGCGCGTGCGACCACTCCCACCCCTGTGCGCTCCGTCCCTGCGCTGCTATCATGTCACCCCTAGTTCTTCTTTTGTGTAGAGTAGCCACACCCAACTCCTCCAATCGTTCTTCACATGTTTTAGTCTCCAGGCATTTAATCCCCTTAGATGCTCTTCTCTGCACCTTTTCCAAAATCTCAACATCTTTTTTGTAATGTGGTGACCAAAACTGGATGCAGGATTCCAGGTGTGGTTTTACTAAGGCTTTATAAAGAGATTCTAATACTTCATGTGATTTTGATTCTATGCCTCTGTTTACACAAGCAAGGGTTTTATTAGCTTTTTTGGGGTCACTTTTGACACTCTCTGCCCCATTCTAGCCTCAAATGAAAATCTTTGAACTCTATACAAATTCAGCATTCCTCTAGAGCAGGGGTCTCCAACCTTTGCAACTTTAAGTCTGAAGGACTTCAGCTCCCAGCAAAGCTGGCTGGAGAATTCTGGGAGCTGAAGTCCTTCAGACTTAAAGTTGCAAAGGTTGGAGACCCCTGCTCTAGAGACAATCCTCAACTAAGATCATTGTTACGGCATTGACAACCAGTATTGGCACCCACAACGATGAGCATACCCTCAGTCACACAATCAAAATTTCTGGTGCATGGCAACCAGCACATATTTTACATATTTGCAGTGTCCTGGGGTTGAGTCAGGGGTGGGATTCAGCCGGTTCAGACCGGTTTGGGCGAACCGATAGCTTCGACAATCAGGTAGGCCTGCCCACCTACCCGTCCACCCCTGCGCTTTACTAACCTATATCCTCTTAGCTAATTCGCGCAGGAGAAAGGGTATTCTCCCCAGAAGAAATGTGGAAGGTAGGTTTTGCTAAAACTGCGCACGTGCGCAGCGTGCATCAGGCGTGAGCACACACAGAGCACTCGCGCATGAAGCACACAATCACCAAACCGGTTGTTAAACCAGCAGGATGCCACTACTGGATCATGTGTTCATCATTTCCTTACCGGCTTCCAACAAGCCAGGTCAATGGGGGAAGCACGATTTGCTTAACAACTGCAGTGATTTGCTTAACAACGATGCCCCCCCCCTTTCAAAAAAGGTTGAAAAAAATCTGGTAGAACTCTCTTAACAACTGCCTTGTTTATCAACGGAAATTCTGATCCCAATTGTGGTTATAAGTCAAGGACTTATAAGTAGATGTGTTGTTCATTAAAGTAGCTTCCTTTTTCAGCTAACTACAGATAGCCCTCAACGTACGACCACAACTGAGCCCAAAATGTACATTGCTGAGTGAGAAATGTGTTAAATGAGTTTTGCTTCATTTTACGATTTTCCCTGCCACGTTTGTTAAGTGAATCACTACAGTTGTTAAATAGGTAACACGGTTGTTAAGGGAATCTGATTTCCCCCTTGACTTTGCTTGTCAGAAGGTCGCAAAAAGGAGATCACCGGACCACTTCAACAATCATAAATGTGAATTGGTTGCCAAGTATCCAAATAGAAATGATGTGACTGTGGGGATGCTACAAGAGTCGTAAGTGTGAAAAATGGCCGTAAGCAGGGGTAGGCTGCTACAGGTTCGGCTGGGTTTGGGAGAACCTGTAGCTAATGTTATGGCTGGTTCGGAAAACCTCCAAATCCCACCCCTGGCTGGCCCCTCCTACCCTTCCCCTCCTACCCGCCCCTCTGCTACCCAGAGTTTCCACGTGACCCGCTTTGGATGCGAGGTAAGGGCAGGGCCAGTGGTGGGTTTCAAATTTTTTTAGAACCTACTCTCTAGGTGTGGCCTATTTTGTGGGCGTGGCTTGGCAGTCATGTGACAGGGTGGGAGTGGCCAACTTGTAAAATGTGGTGAAACTCATTTAACAATGCTCTTGCTTAGCAACCAAAATTTTGGGCTCAATTGTGATGATAAATTCTTTCTTTTTTTCTTTCTTTTCCTTTCCTTTCCTTTCTTTCCTTTCTTACTTTCTGCCTTTCCTTCCCATTGGGTTACTGGCAGCGGCAGGCCAGACTTACTTCTGGGTCCGCCAGTGGAACCCCCTCTCACCGGTTCTCTAAATTTCACCATCCGGCTCTTGCAAGTAGGTGCGAGCCTGCAGAAACCTACCACTGGGCAGGGCCCACACAGAGGCTCGGGGAGTGGAGGAAAAGGGCCTCCCAGAAAGCCTCCAGAACCCGGTGATGGACTGACTGCTAAAGCAAGGTCATGGCACACACTTGAAAGTAAATCAGGAAGACTGTAATAGGTCTGTCTGTCTGTCTGACAAGAACAAAGAATGCTTATCAACAGGAAATATGCATGGGCAAAGCTTGTAGCAATTATGGGTAGTTGGAAAGTTGATAAAAGCAACAAGAATTAGACAACTGGCAGACCTCAGCTAAAAGTTAGGAATAGAGATGGCCGGCAACAAATGAAATGTCTATTAGATAACTCCTGGGGCATTCATTAGCCAAGGCTTAGGAATGGGGCAGCTATAGACCAATAGAACAATTTACAGAATTAAATTTTTATTATGTTTATTAGAGGATATTTCTTATTGTTTCACCTTGTCCCGCCTTCTTCTTTAGTGAAAATGTATAAAGCTTTCTTAATCCTTTGTTCTTGGTTCTTGGCCTTTTGACCAGGAACCCTTTTCCTTGGAGGACTCCAATTACAAAGCAATCAGAAAACCTGCACCTCGTGTCTGATGTCCATCATTGGCTTCGGCACCAGGCTCAGGCCTGAATTGGAGACAACACCGGTGGAGGCAGTTTTCGCCCTCCCGGAGGATTGAACACAGCCTCCGATGCCCGGGGAAGGCAAATACACCCCTCTCCACTGTGGTACAAGAGGCTTACTAGGCCACGCCCATCATGGCCACACCTACCCAGAAACCGAGCAGAGAACCCGTTAGTGAAATTTTTGAAGCCCATCCCTGGTCGTAAGTCACTTTTTTCAGTGCCGTTGCAACTTTGAATAGTCACTAAGCAAACTGTTGTATGCCGAGGACTACCCCTACATAAGCCTGGGGAAAAAGTTGTGGCTGCATTAAGAAATTGATTGCACAGTGCTTGAAACAGCTACACATTTGTTCTAAGTTTGCTTAAAAGCCAGGAAAAAGAATAGGCAAACTTTAAGAAACAGCCGAAGCTCTATATTCCCGCGAGACCTTCTTCCAAATTGTTTTGAACTATATGCAGCCCTAGTAATTATTCAGCCTACATTAATTGCTCATTAGGAAAAAGGACAATACGTTTCTAATCCCATTGCGTTTCGCTGAAGCAGGAACATGAGCGATACTAGTATTTTCATTTGCCATTTGCATGATTACTGGAAGGACTTTATAAAATGCTCTCGTTTGTTAGTTTTAAATCAATTTAGGATACAATTATGTCAAATGTTATGTGATCCCCGAAGGGCACGCCTGGATTGATAATGTGACGGATGAGATTTGTATGTTAATGTAATTGCTTGCCTGCAATGCTCCCTGTGCAAATCATTAATACTTCATTGTCCAATTAACATCAATTTTAAGTCAATCATGATAGAAACCGCTTGGGTCACGAAGCTTCACTCACTATTTACACATTTAGCACAGCTTCATTATTTTGTTGCCGGTTTTCCTTAAAGATCTGTCTTAAAGATCAATTGTTTGCTATTTCAAAAAATAAAATAGAAAATAGAAATGGTACCAGCTGGAAGAGGGGAAAAGCAAATGACTTATTTGGTTACACGTTAGTTCTGTAGCAAGATCAGTTGCTTAAATGGGAATGCCTGAAGCAGGGATGGGTTCCTGCCAGTTCTAAGCTCTTCTATAGAACAGGTTCCACAAATCTACAGTGCCGTTTAGAACCGGTTCCAGTTCCCTCCCTCTGCTCGTCCGCCCATCATCCAGATGAAGAGCGAGAGGAGGAATTCTGGGAGTTGAAGTCCACAAGTTTTCAAGCTGTCAAGTTTGAACACTCCTGGGTTTGTTTTTTTTCTAAAGGGTTAGGGGCGCAAGGATCTTGCAACTTGACAGCTTTAAGACTTGCATGCTTCAATTGCCAGAGTTTCTGAGCCAACAATTTGGTTGCTAAGCAAGAGCATTGTTAAGTGAGTTTCACCACATTTTACAAGTTGGCCACCCCCGCCCAGTCACATGACTGCCAAGCCGCTCCCACTTGGTCACATGGTCAGAAAATCGCTCCCACAAAGCAGGCCACACCTACAGAAGAGGTTCTAAAAAAATTTGAAACCCACCACTGGCCTGAAATGACCTTAACAGGTTGAATTGTTTGTTCACGCAGGTTGGGATCCTATGTAAATGACAGTAGGGAGGATTCTGACTGAATGCTGAAGAATGTGCCCTTCCAGTAATCATGCACAAATAATAAAATACCGTACTTTTCGGAGTATCACACACCTTTTTCCCTCAAAAAAGACCTGAAAATCTGGGTGCGTCTTATACCTGAATACAGCATTGTGGGCCTCCCGAAACCCTGCCCCCTTTGCAAAAATGGCAGTGCATAGCCTTTAGGAGGCTTCCAGAGTGCTCCTGGGGGCTGGGAAAGGCAAAAATGAGCAAAAAACAGACCCCCACCGACAGCCCCCAGGAGCACTCCACAATCCTCCTAAAGGCTATTCATGCCCTTTTTTGACAAAAAACAGGCCCATTTTCATGAAAAATGGCCTGTTTTCGGGAGGTCTGCAGAGTGCAAAAACCTTTTTTTTTTATTTGCCTCTTCAAAATCTTGGTGCGTCTTATACTCCGAAAAACATGGTAATTGAGGGTGGTAGGAATCGTCCACCATTATGAGAAGCTAGGCAAGCATGACAAAAAATACTTTCATTTGCATCCTAGCATTGGGAGCTAGTAGGATGGGTTTCCTATTTCTGTGATTTCATCTTGCCTGCCACTATGTTCTGACCTAGGCTTCCCCAAAAAGCACGAGGCAGAGTCCTGGTCCTGACAAAGCCCCTTTTATTAAACACATGCGAATTCCTCTCATTCACATTCAGCAAAGGCCTGGTAAACTGTCTTTCAAAGGTGAATTTATGACTACAGACCTTATCTAGCTTGGAAAGCTACCATGTAATTATTTTCCTAAGGGGGTGCTGTGCAAGGAAAGACTGGGCACAGAGTCTCTGAGATTCAAGGACAGATCTTCACATTCCTGAAATGTATTTAAGGACCGAACGAACAAATTAGTTTCCTGCAAAAGCCCACTCCCCTTTCGCTCCTCTTTTATTTCCTGTGGGAGGGGCCAATCACCCTCCAACTGTGACTTTACTCCCAAGTCTATCCTGATTTCTGAGTTGTTCTTTTCTTTTGGGAGCTCTGCGCATGCGCGCACTGGGAACAGGCTCCAGCTGTTCCTCTGCCTTACTGCTGTCTAGCTCTGAAGGCAGCTGAGAACTGTCAGACGGCCTTGGTCCCTTCTCTGCCTCCAATGCAGAGCCCTCGTCTGAGCCTTCCCCAGCCTCCAGAACTGGCCCATGTTCCTCCCCAACCTCTTCACTGTCCGACTCTGGTACCAGCTCCACTGGCCACTGGGGGGCCACAACACACAAGTCTTCCTCGGTCTTCTTGCTCAACCTGGCTCTTTCCACATCTACTAAACTTTCATTCTCATCACTAGCCAACATTGGTGAATGAATGAATGAATGAATGAATGAATGAATGAATGAATGAATCAATCTATCAATCTATCAATCTATCAATCTATCAATCTATCAATCTATCAATCTATCAATCTATCTATGAAATGTTGAAAATCCTACATATCTGGAAGACCCTAGGTTGAGAAAAAAAAATGTTGCACAAACTTTTCTGTTTGGTCTTTACTGGGGGATATGCTGTGAAAAAGAACTCCTAAACTTTCAGCAGACAAAGCATGTAGTCTGCAGAGGAGCTATTTAAACCATCTCTTTCTCACAGAAATCAGGGGAGCTGGAAAAAAAAATCAGTAATTCTTCAAGGAGAGAAACTTGGGAGCACTTGCCCAGAATCAGGACTGAACGGAAAGCCAATGAACATGTTTTTCATCCCAGAGGCGAAGAAACTTGTGCTACAACTTTGCTCTTAAAAGGCAGAGCATATAAAAGTCCTGGGGGTGTTGGGAGAATTCAGCCAAGCGTAGCTTAACCTGTAGCATTCCCTACTTATACGATCTTCTCCGTCTTTGTTCCACCACACTCATAGGGATAGTCCTCTCGACTTACAGACGCCATTGGCACCAGAATTTCTGTGGCAAAGCAAGGTGGTTGTTAAGTGAATCATTCCCGATTGTGCTACCTTTTTGCAACATTTGTTAAATGAATCAATAAAAATACAATACAGTAGCAGAGTTGGAAGGGACCTTGGAGGTCTTCTAGTCCAACCCCCTGCCTAGGCAGGAAGCCCTATACCGTTTCAGACAAATGGCTATCCAACATCTTCTTAAAGGCAATCGCTGCATTGCAGTTGTTAAGGGAGGCATACGGTCATTAAGCAAATCAGGCTTCCTCCATTTACTTCGCCTGTTGGAAGCCAGTTGAGAAGTTTGCAAATGGCAATCAGAATACGGAATCACAGAGCTAGATGGGACCTTGGAGATCTTCTAGTCCAACTCCCTGCTCAAGCAGGAGATCCTATATCCATGATGGCGAACCTATGGCAAACCTGCCACAGGTGGCATGCAGAGTCCTCTCTGCGGACACACCAGCTGTTGCCCCAGCCCAGCTCCACCGCACAGGCATGCATGCCTCCCACCAGCCAGCTGGTCTTCAGGACCCTGCCGCGCATGCACATGGGTGAGGTACATGCAGAAGACGCGTGTGTCCCGCATAAGATGGGGGGGAGAAAGAGACAGAGAGAGAGATGATAGCTAATTAGCTACAGGATGGATGGATGGATAGATGGACAGATAGATGAATGGACAGACAGACAGACAGACTGGCAGGCAGGCAGGCAGGCAGACAAATAAACACTATTTAATTTACTATTTAAACATATTTAATATGTTTTAGGGGACTGGAGGCTAAAACATATGAAGAACGGTTGCAGGAACTGGGTATGTCTAGTTTGATGAAGAGAAGGACCAGGGGAGAAATAATAGCAGTGTTCCGATATCTCAGAGGGTGCCACAAAGAAGAGGGAGTCAAACTATTCTCCAAGGCACCTGGGGGCAGGACAAGAAGCAATGGGTGGAAACTAATCAAGGAGAGAAGCAACTTAGAACTAAGGAGAAATTTCCTGACAGTTAGAACAATTAACCTCTGGAACAGCTTGCCTCCAGAAGTTGTGAATGCCCCAACCCTGGAAGTCTTTAAAAAGATGTTAGATAGCCATTTGTCTGAAATGGTATAAGGTTCCTGCCCACGCAGGGGGTTGGACTAGAAGACCTACAAGGTCCCTTCCAACTCTGCTATTGTATTGTAGTGTATAAGGTGGAAGGGAAGAGGGAGGGAGAGAAAGAGAGAATGAGAGAGAGAAAAAAAGAGAGGAAGAAACTTTCTACAAATGCAGTTGTGAAAAAAGAAAGTAAAAAAAGAACTCTTTGAGTTCTTTGTTTTACATATCATATAAATAGTAAATCTATATAATGGACATAGTAAAAAATCATCCAGTCCTTTGCCATTCTTAAGAGTAGGCGAATACAAGCTCAGATGAACAACAAAACATGACATCTCGCACCATGTTACTATTTATCTTGCAAAGAGAAAGCCAAAAGAATGTACTCTCTTTTTCACAAGACTGAAAGTGCAAAAAAATAAATAAATCCAATAGCAAAAGTTTATTTCATTTTTTGCCCCCATTTAAAAGGCTAAGTGTAGAAGGGAAAGGTTTGTTAGGGACTCTATTCTCCCCACATATTTAACAGGATTGAATTAAAAAACTCAAAAAGTTGATTTGCAAAAGATGCCGACATTAATGCAAACCTTCCTTTTAGGTTTGCATGCTGCACAAATCCAATAAACCTGGTAAATTTATGCAGCGGGTTAATTCAGTTTCTACGTTATGGGTTCCGGGATAAATACAGCTCATGTTGTCCAGATTACTTCACCCCTGGCTTTTTTTTTTTTTTTTGTAAAGCAACTTTTCCCAAACTTGGTTCTCTCCAGATGTGCAGAATTCAACTTGTAAAATCCTAAACAACAGCGCTGCTAGATAAGAAATTCTGGAGATGAAATCTTACGATGGGAAGAGACCTCTGGCACATTTCAAAGGGGCCATCATTCCATTATCACACCTCGTCTTTTCCCTTGTTGAGGTGGGCCAACTTCTTTTCCATTTGTAGCAACACACATCCCTCTCCTTGAAAGCTATCCTCACAAAAAAACCAAAAAACAACAACAAATGTTTCTTTCCCCACCACCAGGGATGGGATTCAGCCAGTTCGGACTGGTTCTGGTGAACCGGATGTTAATTTTAATCTGGCTCACCAAACCAGTAGTGGCAAAGACTGGCTGATCCCACCCACCCTGCCCCTTCCAGGAATCTCCACGCGGCCTGTTTTGTGTTCTGCCCCCACCAACGGATACAAGATTGGCTGCTTGCCACTATCTCTCTTGGCTGCTTGCCACTATCTCCTTGACTGCGAGTCTTAATTTCTCGTAACAAAGTCAAAGATTGTTCAGACGCAACTAACCAGAATCTACACGAAGCTGTCATCAATGTTGTTCTCTGCAAGTGACTCCTCCTCACAGACTTCCTTATAACCTCTCTTGGGCGGGGCCATTCATTAACCAGCTGAGACCAATTCAGGGCCTCTGAGCTCGCTTCTGGCGTAACTGTAGGCTCCTCTTCTCAGTCCTTCGCAATCTAGCATTAGGGACAAACTGGCCCTGATCCTCCCCACTGCTCCAAGAGCCAGGTGCCTCCTGGTGGCCAACAAGGCTCTCTGCTTCCTTAAGGTCTCCCTCCTCCTTCAGGGCAGATTCATAGGACTCCTCACTAGAAGAGTCTATCAGCAGCTCATCTGGAGCTGGCTGGGCCACAACAGTTTTGGATGCCAGGTAAGTCCAGGGCCCACACAGAGGCTCTGGGAGAGCAGAAAACGGGCTCCTGGAAGGTTCCGGAAGTCCAGAAACAGGCCCGTTTCCTGCCTCCAGAGCTCGAAAGAAGCTGTTTTCACCCTCCGGGAGGCTCAAAGAAAGCCTCCGGAGCCTGGGGAGGGTGAAAATGCCGCCCCCTGTCTTTGTGCAGAAGACTGAGTAGGCCACGCCCACCAAGCAACCGGGCAGAGAACTGGTTGCAAACATATTTGAATCCCACCGCTGCCCACCACCCCATTTTCACCATCTCGCCCAGTTTACCTCAATATTGGCTTCACCAACAATCAGAATTTTTTGCGGGGGTCTCCTTTGCTAACAAACAATGATGAAAAAGGACATCCCGTAAAATTACGACCCGCTTGATAACGCTGCCCGCTGAAGAAGAAATGCTATAGTTAAAAACGAGCAGATTGGGTCGAGTTGACATTCAGCTGCCTACCTACTCTCGATTATAGAATCTGTGTTTATGCAGTTCTATTCAAAGCTGTATTTAAAAGCAATAATCTTCTTCTTTCTGTGGCTTTAAACACAGGCTTTCCCAAGTGGGCTGGAGTGCTTTCAAATCTCAAGAGGATAAACAGACTAGTTCTAAAGATGTTTTGCCTTCCTCGCCTGCTGGTTATATCCTCAAAAAAAAAAAAAAAGGAATGGAGCAGAAAAGGAAATAAAGAGTTTTCAAATGCCCAGCATGTGCGAATTCAGAGATATCTTTTTATCCTGGTAACGGATGGCGGAGGGATAGAATTCTAAATTACCAGGAATCGGCTGAAAATCAAATAATAGCTAACGTTGGCTGGAAGGAATAATGTCCATGTCTCCAAATAGGAGAAACTGTTGATTTGGAAGACCTTGCTCTTCCTCAACACTTTAAAGGTAAACTTTAAAACTTCTCTAGAAGCTGATACAAATTGTAATTCTGTAGATGTAGAAGAGGGGAGGTGTTGAATTTGTTGTCAAGCATTGGGCAAAAATAAAATCTCACTGGAGTCAGACTCAAGGTTTACTCCTGCGTGGAAACTCTATGCCACCGTATTTTTTTTCCTGAAATGTTTCATTATTTTTTCATTCGAGTATCGGTAGTCCTCGTTTAATGTTGACATTAACTCCGTCATTAAATGAAGCAACAGCTAAGTGAAATGCCTATGGAGATTTTCAGTCATCCAGATCATGGTTGTCCCAAAGGTGCTTTTTTTTTCAAGGGGCCACTGGACTTTCTGGTTTTTCTTTGAAGACGTTTCGCTTCTCATCCAAGAAGCTTCTCCAGCTCTCTGACTTTCTGGTCAGAAAGCCCAGTTGCCTCTTGAAAAAGCACCTTTGGGACAGCTAAGTGAAATGGCAACAATGCTCACGATCTTACTTAGCGATCCTTTGGTTTACAGATCTGTGAAAGTCATAACGGTGAATATTGGTCATAATGTTACTTTTTCATCACCGTCATAACTGTGGATGGCTGCTAAACCAGGAAGTCACTAACTGAGGTCTAGCCATACTTCTTACTGATTCAGATAGTAATCTAAGGTCCAATTCTGTGTAACTTTTCAAGTTCAGGTAGGTTTAATTAATTCAATTTCATTTGATAACTTACTTCCAAACTAGCAAATAAGCCTATTTTCTGTTTAAATATTTTGGTCGCCACGATGTAGAAAAGACGTGGAGACTCTGGAAAGAGTGCAGAGAAGAGCAACCAAGATGATTAGGGGACTGGAGGCTAAAACATATAAAGAACAGTTGCAGGACCTGGGTATGTCTAGTTTGATGAAGAGAAGGACCAGGGCAGACATGATAGCAGTGTTCCGATATCTCAGAGGCTGCCACAAAGAAGAGGGAGTCAAACTATTCTCCAAAGCACCTGACGGCAGAACAAGAAGCAATGGGTGGAAACTAATCAAGGAGAGAAGCAACTTAGAACTAAGGAGAAATTTCCTGACAGTTAGAACAATTAACCTCTGGAACAGCTTGCCTCCAGAAGTTGTGAATGCCCCAACCCTGGAAGTCTTTAAGAAGATGTTAGATAGCCATTTGTCTGAAATGGTATAAGGTTCCTGCCCATGCAGGGGGTTGAACTAGAAGACCTACAAGGCCCCTCCAACTCTGCTATTGTATTATTGTATTATTGATTCCAAAGCAGTTTAGTGTGAGAAAAGCCAACTGCAGTTTCTGGCTTATTGTCCCTGACCCATAGACTAAATGCATGGTTAAAAAGACTTTCTTTTTATTTTAAAGCAGAATTTTTTATTGTTTTTTCCCTCTATAACGTCTTACAATCATCACATTAACATTGTTATGTCATCATACCTGTATATGTCAATCTTATATCGCTTCTATATTTATATACATTCATCTACAGTTCTATACATTTCTCTATTGTTTCTCGGCTGAATTTATTCCTGTTATGCAATCACTTATACCAATTATCCCAAATTTCATAGTATTCAGACTCTTCTTTGTCCTTTAATCTTAATGTTAACTTGTCCATTTCTGCACAATCTAAAATTTTCTGAATCACTAATTCATCTGGGGGAATATTACATTGTTTCCAACATTGGGCAAACATTATTCTAGCTGTAGTCAACAGGTATATTAGTATGCATTTAATTGTCTTTCTATATTTCCCCTTGGTTATTCTCAGCAGCAAGAGTTCCAGTTTGTATTCTATTTGTTCCTCTGTAATTTGTTGTATCCATTTCCAAATTTTCATTCAATATTTTTGAGTTTCTGGACAGCTCCACCATATATGATAGAAAGTCCCTTGTGGTTTTTTTGTTGTTGGGTTTTTTGGGGTTTTTGGGAGGGGGGGCACTTCCAGCAAGTCAGATTCATGTTCGGGTACATTTTGGTCAATCTTTTTTTTTTAACTAAAAATCTGTATTCATAAATCTCATTTCCTTTAATCTCAATAAAGAGTTTACTGAATCGCATCCTAAAAAAACCCAGGGTAAATTATATCACCTCCTTCCTGCTTATGGTAGCCACAAATCAATTATCAAAACCTCTGTAACCATAAATGAATGCCCAGGGTTATGTTAGCCCTGTCCTGTTTTGGGTGCTAAAACTTGAAGACGTGTTAATCCAAGTGATAACGTTCATTTGGGGAAATAAATTAAATTTGATGGCGGCTTCCAAGACATGGTCTGAGATTAGTTAATTAAAATGGAATGAATGGATAGTTGGAGCAGGGTCTTGGGTGACCAGATGCGAAGAAAATGAAAGGCCCCTGCAGTTTTTGAAGCCCTGGGCACATCCATCAGGAAATCAGCAGCTCATTCCCACCTGCCAATCCCAGATGGGAAGACATGAAGAGGAACCAAACGGCATCTGAGTGTGTGCGGGATGTCAATTAACTGAAATTGCTCGGGTACAATCTGGATGGGAAACGAGTTTGCCTTACCCTTTTGTACAATTGTACATCCCAATAAATATTTCTAAAGTTGCATTACCGCATGCAAAAGTTATGCCCACGGAGACTGGAGGCATATGGCCTACGCCTTTTAAGTACTCAGGAAAGCCTCGTGGAAAGCATTGTCATGCTGAGTCAAGCTGCCTAGCTTTTAAAAAAAAAGGTGTAATTTGTATAATATTGAATCTCCATCCAGCCCTCAAGGCTTAGTTCACTCTTAGCTCTGCTGTGGGAGAACTTCGGGGGAAAGACTAGATATTTGGACCAGGCCCTTTCACTGTTCAGGCTAGGGCAGGGATGTCCAAACTTGGGAACTTTAAGACTTGTGGACTTCAACTCCCAGAATTCCCCAGCCAGCTATGCTGGGGAATTCTGGGAGTTGAAGTCCACAAGTCTTAAAGTTCCCAAGTTTGGACATCCCTGGGCTAGGGGTTCGCAGAGGTTCGGGAGAACCTCTAGCTAAGTGTCTGTGCAGTTCAGAGAACCCCCAAATCCCACTCCTGGCTGGCCACACCCACCCTGTCCCTCCCCTCCCAAAAGTCCCCACGCAGCTCATTGTGGATGCAGATTAAGTGCAGGGTGTGCATGGAAGCTCAGGGAAACAATGCAAACAATGGTAGGCAAACAATGGGCCTACCAGAAGTTTGGGAGGCCATTTTCACCCTCCAAGGGACTTGAGGAAAACCTCCGGAGCCCAGGAAGGCAAAAATGCCCCTCCCTCACCATGGTGGAGGCTGACTAGGCCACACCCAACATGGCCACGCCCACCCAGCAACCAGGCAGAGAATCCCTTGCTAAAATTTTTGAAGCCCACCCCTGGTTCAGAATATTCTTCTCATCCAAGGGAGAGCTGTTTAACCTGAACGATGCTTCCTCGGGAGCATTTCTGTCCAATCCGTGGCTCCCAGTTCCATGTTCTCTTCATAGGCTGGTCTGAAAAGCTGGGGCACACTCCCCAAATGCATCGGCAGCTATAGCCATAGTAATAATGCCTTTACAATTCTAGAACACGTAAAAAATCTATCCTGAATCCTGGTGCGGGGCAATACTTGGAGATTGAAGGAGAAAGGTGGGCCTTTACTACCACGGAATGACTCCCAGTATCATATTTTTAATTTCACTTGGCTGCTAAACCGATTTAAACTACCTTTTCCACGCGGCCGGCCTGACATAGCTTTTTATGTTATTGAATTTTAGCTGGGTTTTAAATTAAGTTTTAGCACGGGCCAAATTTATTTAATCCAATTTTACATTTATTTGATTGTCTGTATATTAATATTTTATTTTCTTATTCCTGTGCACCGCCCTGAGTCCCACTTGGGAGAGAGGGCGGTATAAAAGTACAATAAAATAAATAAATAAACTCTTTACAGAGTTAGTATTATGGTGGTATTGTGTAGTGGGCTTCAGAAGGCAAGGAACAGACCAGCATTGATACAACAGCATTTATTGATGTAAAACTGGACCTGAGGAACAGCAGGCAATGCTCATAATTTACTACTGCAATTCTCTCTACATGGGGCTCCCCTTGAGGTGCACCCATAGACTTCAGCTTGTCCAGAATGCAGCCGCGCGAGCAATTATGGGAACCTCGAGGTTTACCCATGTAACACCGCTCTTGCGCGAGCTGCACTGGCTGCCTGTCGTCTTTCGGGTGCGCTTCAAGGTGTTAGTTATCATCTTTAAAGCACTCCATGGCACGGGACCTAGCTATCTGCGGGATCGGATTCTGCCCCATACATCCCTGCGGCCGATCCGCTCCCACAGAGAGGGACTTCTCCGGGTGCCGTCTACTAGGCTATGCCAGCGGCGACGCCCAGGGAAAGGGCCTTCTCTGTGGCGGGCCCAGCCCTCTGGAACGACCTTCCCCCCGATATTAGAACAACTACAGACCTCCGCTCCTTCCATCAAAAATTGAAAACACACTTTTTCTGCTTGGCCGGCCTAGGTTAGTCTTCCGTTTTTAACTGGGTTTTTAGGGGGGTGTAGTTTAGTTTTAGTATAGTGGGTTTTAGCGCAGGGATAATTTGTTTAATTCTTATTTTAGCTATTTATGTATTTTATATTTGCTTTTTTAACTTCCCTGTGCACCGCTCCGAGTCCCTTTGGGGAGAGGAGGCGGTCTATAAATAAAAATTATTATTATTATTATTATTATTGTTATTATTATTATTATTATTATTATTATTATTATTATTATTATTATTATTATTATTATTATTATTATTATTATTATTATTATTTATACTCTGGGCACACAGGATCTTAACCAATCATAATACTTGAAAATGCCCACCCAAATATGAATGTTCAGTTTTGCCTACAAAACAGTTGGAGTTAACAGTTAGGCTCATTTAAAGGTTAGTTTCACTTTAGCAGAGCTTAACATAACTATATATAAATATTAAATACATAACAGATGGGATGAAATAATATAGAAGTTTATGCCAAGTGACATTCTTTTGTGGGTTGAATAGCCAAAGGCGGTTCCTATTTTTCTACTTGCATTTTTACGTACTTTCGAACTGCTAGGTTGGCAGAAGCTGGGACAAGTAACGGGAGCTCACTCCGTTATGCAGCGCTAGGGATTCGAACTGCCAAATGATGACCTTTCTGATTGACAAGCTCAGTGTCTTGGCCACTGAGCCACCACATCCCTGTAAGAATTCTTAAGCATGCCATAATTCAATTCTATAAGGATACACACACTACTTGGTCATAGTAGTTAATCACTGAAGAGCCAAGCTTCATTCCTTATTACAACCACAATTCACTCTTGACAAGAATATTGTTGGAGGAGCTGAATCCTAACGAGAACTAATTTTCAACCTGGGAACCTTCAGCAACCTTCATTTTTTCCAGATAGCATAAAAAACTCCCTCTTGGGAAAGAATATTTGCGTTTCTTACGGGGAACAATTCTAAGAACTTCTGCATGAAAATGAAGTAAACCTATTTTACAATGGCCTAGTCATCCAAATGACCAAACCAATGCTGAAGATGAAACTCAAATACTTTGGCCACCTAATGAGGACTCACTGGAGAAGAGCCTAATGCTGGGAACGATTGAGGGCAAAAGAAGAAGGGGACGACAGAGAATGTGGTGGCTGGATGGAGTCACCAAAGCAGTAGGCGTGAGCTTAAATGGACTCCAGAGGATGGTAGAAGACAGGAAGGCCTGGAGGAACGTTGTCCATGGGGTTGCGATGGGTCGGACAGGACTAAACAACTAACAATAACAAAGTCATCCAAAGAACTCGCCCAACATTTCTGATACTACAGAAATAATCACCTAAGATAAGTAATTGGTTGTTTCACCCAATCTTAATACATTTAAAAATATGGAATGTTATTATCCTGAAAAAAGTTTCAGATAGTCCTTGACGTATTATGGTTTATTTGGTGACTCTTCAAAGTTACAACGGCGCTGAAAAAAGTGACGTATGACCATTTTTCACACTTATGACCGTTGCAGCATCCCCAGGGTCACATAATTTACATTTGAATGCTTGACAACTGGCTCATATTTACGATGATTGCAGTGTCCCGGCGTCTTTTCCATTTTTTTTCAAACCTCTGGCAAGCAAAGTCAATGGGGAAGCTAGATTCACTTAACAACCAGGTTACTAATTTAACAGAGGCAGTGATTCACTTAACAAATGTCACAAGAAAAATGGGGCAAAACTCACTAAACAAATTTCTCAGGTAGCAACAAAAATTTTGGACTCAGTTGGGGGTCATAAGTCAAGGACTACCTGTATTTGATCTGATCTTAGTGATACCGTGTTTCCCCCAAAATAAGACAGGGTCTTATTTTCTTTTGACCCCTGAAGTAAGCGCTTGGCCTTATTTTCGGGAAGGTCTTATTATTTTTGAGGTGCAGGAGACAGTGAGTGTGGTCACCTCATGGCTGCTGCCGTGTTGCAATATTTTTGGGGAGGGCTTATTTTAGCACATGTGCTCAAAAGCCCAATTAGGCTTATTATCCAGGGAGGTCTTATTTTCAGGGAAACAGGGTACTTTTGATTTAGACACAGGGCAAGGAGAGAAATGCAGGAAGGTGCAGTCTCCCATTGATAAAGGAACACCTTGGATAAAACAGACACCGTTGATACATTTTCAACATTATTCTTCTAGAACAGGGGTGTCAAACTCAAAGCCTGTGGGCCAGATACAACCCACGGAGTGCTTAGCAGGGCTACCCTGGAAACAGCAAAGGACTGGCCCGCAGTGCCTCTACCAGCGAAAATGTAGAAAAGATGTGGAGACTCTAGAAAGAGTGCACAGAAGAGCAACAAAGATGATTAGGGGATTAGGGGACTGATTAGGGGACTGGAGACTAAAACATATGAAGAACGGTTGCAGGAACTGGGTATGGTCTAGTTTAATAAAAAGAAGGACTAGGGGAGACATGATAGCAGTCTTCCAATATCTCAGGGGTTGACACAAAGAAGAGGAGTCAAACTATTTTCCAAAGCACCTGAGGGCAAAACAAGAACCAATGGGTGGAAACTAATCAAGGAGAGAAGCAACCTAGAACTGAGGAGATATTTCCTGACAGTGAGAACAATTAACCAGTGGAACAGCTTGCCTCCAGAAGTTGTGAATGCCCCAACACTGCAAATCTTCAAGAAGATGTTGGATAGCCATTTGTCTGAAACGGTATAGGGTTTCCTGCCTAGGCAGGTAGTTGGACTAGATGACCTTCAAGGTCCCTTCCAACTCTGCTATTGTATTATTGTAAAATGGAGCTCCGGAAGGCCAGAGCCTTCCCGATCTCCATTTTTGCTGGCAGAGGGTTGCAGGAGGCTGTCAGAGTTAAAAACACAGCTTGGGAGCCCATTTTCACTGGCAGACACTCGGGCCGCCACAGGCGCCCCTGACACGAGTGACATCGAGCTGGCCACACCTACCCTGGCTACGCCCCCCCTCCCTCCTCTCCCAAAGTCAAACACAACCCTGATGTGGCCTTCAATGCAATCAAGTCTCACACTCCTGTTCTAGAACATGTCAAGGGAAGGAAGTTTATCACCACCCAACCCTCATTACCTGTCTGGGCTGTTCAATCACTCGTTGTGGGTCAGACTTCACTTTGTTGTTGGGATGGTTTGTAACTTTGGTAACAGGCTGTTTAAAAATAGAAGCTGTCTGTCTGATTGGCAACGTTGTGTTTAAATCTGGTTTGCCCTGTATTGAAGAGGAAAGAGAGAGAAAATACCTTAGGTTGATCGACCAGCCCAGGTCGGTATGAAAAGTCAATACTTGATCAAAATGATAAGGTCCTAATATTTTTTGAGCTGAACATGAAATGTCTCATTAATTAGTTCAACACAAGTTTGAATGGTATGGATTGATTTATATTTGTATAATAAAGTAAAGGTAAAGGTTCTCCTTGCTCACACATCTGTGCTAGTCGTTTCTGATTCTAGGGGGCGGAGCTCATCTCCGTTTCAAAGCCGAAGAGCCAGCGCTGTCCAAAGACATCTCCATGGTCATGTGGCCGGCATGACTAAACGCCGAAGGCGCGCGGAACGCTGTTACCTTCCCACCAAAGGTGGTCCCTATTTTTCTACTTGCATTTTTAACATGCTTTTGAACTGCTAGGCTGGGAGAAGCTGGGAGAAGTAACGGGAGCTCACTCCATTATGTGGCGCTAGGAGGTTGGAACCGCCGAACTGCTGACCTTTCTGATCAACAAGCTCAGTGTCTTAGTCACTGATCACTCTGCTTATGATGCCAAGAAAGTTTTTTTTTTTAAATTCCTGATCTTCAAGCCAAATTATTTCAAACTGGAAAAAAAGGGGGGGGATGTCAATATACTATTTGTCAGGCTTCTAGAAATCTCCACAGCGTGGAAACTTTCTGCGCAATGAAAAATTGCGTCATTCTGATACAGAGAAGCTGTTGATCCAAAGCTGAACGAAAAGGAAAGGTAGCTTCCTTGAATGTTTTCGGGAGAGAGAGAAAATAATCCACCCTTCCTGTTTTGAGAGGTTATTTTCAAGGATTATCTACAAAGGGGAGAAATGGGTTTATAAAACCAGTGTAAAATGAGGTCAGTCAAAGATGGAGAAGACAAAAGAATGATGTGGTTTGTTGCCCAGCTGTATCCATTCACCTCTGATCAAGTGAGATCTGTGAGTTAAAATAGAAAAACTGGACCAGTGCAATATCCGGAGAGAAACAGTAGAGTGACATCAACAGGAGAGTATTTGTAGCTCAGGGTTGAATTGTGGGATCCTTAGTGCTCTCTGAGCTTCGTTGTTTTGTTGTACATGTTTCACACCCAAATCTATACATATGTAAATGGCTATGTGTGCGTATGTTCCAGCATAACTCTGGAACGCCTTGAGCAATTTCAATCAAACTTGGCACACAGATGACTTACTCTCTGGAAACAAATACTGTGGGGGTAAGACACCCCTAAAGCCCCTCAGAATGTGTGTTCTATTAAGATACATCCTGTTATGTCTTAAAATGGCTTCTACTGTACTGCCATAAAATGGCTTCTACTCTGCAGCGCAGTGGAGTTGCCATGGTAATGGCTTCAAGTACTCCACAAGGAGGCTCCCTCTGGTAAGGGGGAACATCCAGCATTAGGAATTACGTTTGGTCTAGACATTTTCACCCTATAAATAAATAACGAGGCAACGTTGGGTTATTGGCTAGTAAGTAACATAAACAATGCAATTCTAACCAAGAGGAGAATACCAAGGATACCCACACAGCAGAGTGGTGAAAATAATATCTCTATGCCCCTACTTCTCAGCAACTGAAATTTCAATTTGACATAATGGGTCTGCATTTTACCCACTTCGGAAGGATGGAAGGCTGAGTCAACCTTGAGCTTGGTGAGATTCGAACCGCCAAACTGCTGGCAGCCAACAGTAGGCAAAGGTGATTAATTGTTCTGTCAGGAAATTCTGACTTAGTTCTAGGTTAGATCTCTCCTTGGTTAGTTTCCATCCATTGCTTCTTGTGCTGGGTTCAGGTGGATGGATGAATGCTTTAGAGAATAGCTTGACTCCCTCTTCTTTGTGGCAGCCACTTAGATATTGGAATACTGCTACCATATCACCCCTAATCCTTTTCCCCCCTCACTATTAGCAACTTTTTTTCTTCTATTCAATCATATCCAAATTTTCAGAAACTGTCTGGACAAATCCCTGCAGTTTTCTTAGTAAGGTTTTCAGAAATGGCTTGCCATTGCCTACTTCCTAGGGTGAAAGAAAGTGACTTAACCCTCATGGTCTCCCAGTTTCTAGCTTGATGCTTAACAAACATGAGCCACGGTAGTGCAGTGGTTAGAGTGCAGTACTGCAGGCTACTTCTGCTGACTGCCAGCTGACTGCAATTTGGCAGTTCAAATTTCACCAGGCTCAAGGTTGAGCCAGCCTTCCATTCTTCCAAGGTGGGTAAAATGAGGACTCAGATTTTTGGGGGCAATAGGCTGACTCTGTAAACCGCTTAGAGAGGGCTGTAAAGCACTGTAAAGTGATATATACCATATTTTTCGGAGTATAAGATGCTCCAGAGTATAAGACGCACCTTAGTTTTGGGGGAGGGAAATAAGAAAAAAATATTCTGGCTCTGCTCACCAGTATCCATGGTATTCATCTGGTAGCATCCTGTCATTGTGTGAGAGAGTTGAGGGCTGTTTGGAAACAAACAGTATTTGCTGTGTGAGCAACAAGGAAGGAGGCAGCAAGGAGCCTGGGCATGGCTTGTTCTGTACTAAAGCTGCGTGCTGTGCTGATATCTGAAACTAAAAGTGAAAGTGAAGCTTCTCTCCTCTGCTGAACTACCATGATGGAAAACTTGCTTTTGGTATTGTATATTTACTTAATGTGTTATATTATATATAAAGAGAAGTTGTTGAATCCTGCTGAATCAGTTACTTGCCTGTGCTTTCTGGATGTGATTGCTGCTGCAAACTCTGACACATCCTTGCAGCAAATAGCAAACAGCCAAGTCAGCTTCAGCACATTATTGCAGCCTGATTCAGCATGAGCAGCTGATTGGCGGGTGGATCGGTCTCCCGGAATACCCCCAATCAGCTGTTCCAGGCTGCAGAGATTGCCACAGACCATCGCCTCCTCCATGCCTCACAGTTTTGGCTACATTCAGTGTATAAGACGCATCCAAATTTTCACCCTCTTTTAGGGGGTGGGGGGTGAGTCTTATACTCCAAAAATATGGTAATTCTAAATGCTATTGCTATGTATCCGTTTTCAAATTATTTCCCATTTGGCATTCCAGTCTTAAAACTATTTCACCACTCTCAAATCCTGCTTTAAAATCTGCACCCGCTCCTATCATGGATCAAGGTAAATGCAAAGTTATCGAGGGGATTATTAAAAACGGTGAACAGATGTTGCTTTTCCTTTTTGATTTCAAAGGTGTTGCAACGAACGTATGTATAAAGCGTGCTTGCAAAGCAAACCTTGTTTTGATTGAGGGAATCGTTCCGTAATTTCTGTTTGTTCTTCTGCAATTTACTTGGCATCATCTTCCCTGTCCTGAAGTCGAAACTGCTGAGGTCAACCGTGTTCCCCAAGTACCTGGCCAACTGGGGTTTGCTTCGGAACTTCTTCCCACTTGGACTGCAAGGTTTAGAGAAGAAAAGAAGAAAATGCTTTATTATTCAAGGCAAGGACTCCTTTTCAGACCACTAAATAAATGGGGGAAGGTAATAGCCCCAAAGGGATCGCCTTCTGCCACCGAGAGCCTCCCACCGGCCAGTACGCTCCCATAGAGAGGGTCTCCTCATGGTGCCGTCGGCTAAACAATGTCGACTGGCGACACCCAGGGGGAGAGCCTTCTCCGTGGGAGCACCTGTCCTCTAGAACGAATTGCCCACGGAGTTAAGAATTATCCCTGACCTACGCACCTTCCGCCGTGCTCTTAAAACTTTTCTTTTTCAACAAGCCGAGTTGGCGTAAATACACATTTTATTAATCTTAATTGGGTTTGTTGGTTTTTAACTTTTATTATGGGCCAAATTATTTAATATGTTTTTAACATTGTTTTCACTTTTGTATATCTGTGTTTTATTATGGCTGTACACCGCCCTGAATCCTTCGGGAGTAGGGCGGTATAAAAATCTAATAAAACTAAACTAAACTAAATAAAGAATTATAGGCACAAGCAACATTCAAGATTCCATTTGGGTGTTGGCATAGATAGCTTGGGGCTAGACCAAGGATGAGCAACTGTGGCCCCTTTATGGCTTTAACAGATTAATAGCGTTGGAATGGACCTTATAGGTCATCTAGTCCAACTCCCTCCCCACCCAACTAGGAGACCCTACACCATTTCGGACAGATGGCAGTCCAGTTTCTTCCTGAAAGCCTCCACTGGTGAAACTCCCACAACTTCTGAAGGCAAGCTGCTCCATTGGTTGATTGCTCTCACTATCAGAAAGTTTCTCCTTATTTCTAGGTTGAATCCCTCTTTGATCAGTTTCCATCCATTATTCCTTGTCTGGCCTTCAGGTGATGTGGAAAATAGCTTGCAACCCTTCCTCTCTGTGGCAGCCCCTCAAATATTGGAAGACTGCTATCTTGTCTCCTCTGGTCCTTCTCTTCACTAGACTAGCCGTGCCCAGTTCCTGCAACTGTTCATCATATGTTTTAGTCTCCAGTCCCCTAGTCATCCTGGTTGCTCTTTTCTGCACTTTTTCTAGAGTCTCAACTTCTTTTTTTTATAGTGTGATGGTGACCGAAACTGTATGCAGTACTTTAGATGTGGTCTTCCTAGGGCTTTATAGAGTGGTATCTTGATCTTGATTGTATCTTTCTGTTAATGCAATTTAGGATTGCATTGGCTTTTTTGGCTGCCGCTACACACTCCTGGCTCATATTTAGCTGGTTGTCCGCTAAGACTCCAAGATCCCTCTCACAGTCACTGCTTGTGGGCTAGTGGCTTGTGGATTTCAACTCCCAGAATTCCTGAGCCAACCATGATGTCTGAATCCACCCTACCTTTTGAATATTCTCGCTTCCATTGCACAATTGCACAGGTTTGTTATTCTGATATGTAGTGGTCCTTTTCTCACAGTGACCAAATTGCTGAGTTAGAACAGGAGAAATTCAGGCTCATCTTTAATTCTACTCAGCTAAGGACTTTAGCCAACGGATTCTGGATGAATTTACCAGTTCAGATACACCGTATGTATCTTTGTATATTCAGAAGTCTACAACATCTCTTTTATTCATGTTTCTATATTACTCCATTTCTTTTTGCTCAGTTACGGTGAACTTAAAGGTAGGACTTCAAGGAGGAATAGATAACAGGGGTGGGATTCAGCTGGTTCGCACTGTTTTATTTTTTATTTTATTTTATTTTTTTTTCATATTTATATCCCGCGCCCATCTCCCACAAAGGGACCCGGGGCGGCGCACAGGAAAATTAAAAATACAAATATACAAATATACAAAAATACAAAGACTCTTAAAACTATATTAAACCCAACCCTGCACTAAAACATAATTAAAACCCCCAAATTAAAACTTTGATCAACTAAAAGTCAGTTCGGTGTCGGGTAGTTCATGCCAGGCCGGCTAGATGAAAAAAAGTGCGTTTTTAGGCGCTGGCGGAACAGGCGGAGGTCGGAGGTAGATCGTTCCAAAGGGTTGGGCCCACCACAGAGAAGGCCCTTCCCCTAGGCATCGCCAACCAGCATCGCCCGGCCGACGGCACCCGGAGAAGACCCTCTCTGTGGGAGCGAATCGGACGTAGGGACGTATGGGGCAGCAGGCGGTCTCGCAGGTAACTAGGCCCCGTGCCATGGGGCCATGTTAATTTTGCATCTGGTTCATCAAATCAGTTGTTGCAAGGACCAGCTGGCCCTGCCCACCCTGCCCCTCCCCTCCCCGGAGTCTCCACATTCATCATACCAGGAAAGTGCAGGGCAGAGGCTCTGGGAGGGCAAAAAATAGGCCTCCCGGAAATCCAGAAACAGGCCCATTTCTGGCCTCTAGAGGGTCTCGCAGAGCCTAAGTGAGGATGTTTTTACCCTCCTGGAGGCAACCCCCCACCCCCGTGGTGCAGAAGGCTGTTTAGGCCACGCCCACCCAGCAAACGGATGGAGAATCCCTTGCTGGCATTTTTCCATCCCATCCCTGAGAGGATACCTCAAAAAATGAATTGGGGCAAGAGCGATTCGACCTGACATTCCTCCTCAAATCCTCTGCACCAAATCTAAAGCACTTATCTATTATTAAACCAATTGACATGACAACCCAACTCTACTAAAAGGAACCCTGGGCAGCCGTATACATTTTCTAAATAAATAAATACTTTGTGGCATCAAAGCCTGCAAAAATCTAGAGCATTGGTAGTCAACCTGTTCCCTACCACTCACTAATGGGTGTTCCAGCTTTCATGGTGGGTGGTAGGTTTTTTTCTGAAACTGAAGCACTTTCCTTTTTTTAAAATTCAATTGACTTCCCTACTTTATAAATCACCCTTACTGTGGAACCGGTGGGTGGTTAGAAAATTCTACTCCTAACAGAGATACAAAAGTGGGCAGTAGGTATAAAAAGGTTGACTACCCCTGCGCTAGAACATCTCTGAAACTGTTTCTAAACCAGAAAAAGGCTCTTTAAAAAAAAAAATTAACATGATTCAGGGATTAGGTCTTGGAGAATGTTGCCCGAAGAGCCGGTTGATGGTTTATTTTGAGGGTTCCTTGTTAAACTCTAAGCTTGGCTGTTTTCTTGCAAATGTTTCATTACCTAGTTACCTAGTTGGCGCAAGGAAACATCTTGCAAGAAGACAACCAAGCTCAGAGATTGCTGTTGGAAGAAATATCCCTCTGGTTCATTTCCTTGCTGGGAGAAAGGTCCTGGAGACAAATGGAGGATGGAGGCTGATTGGAAAGAAGGTCCATTTATTGATGAAGCAGAACTCTCAAATACGTGTGATTCTGGGCACATGGAGTTGAGAGTGGGGGAGTATTTATACCTTCTCCTGGGACTTGCCCTTGAGCTTCCTGTTTCTGTGCAAGAACATGTATTCTATTGGCTGTTGTCAGATTCCCATGGGGCCATGTAGGGATTATGTAGGGGTCATAGCTGGCACTATAGGCAAATTACAAATCCTAGTGTTTGGTTGATGTTTCTGAGGGTGAAGCAATGAAGGGGCATTGGGCAATTCCTTTTGTGGCTGAGAGCTAATCCTACCTCTGTTGGATCTTGGGTATTTGCTTATGAATAGAGCTATCTATCTCTTTACCTCTTATATGCGAGACCGCCTCCTGCCCCATACATCCCTCAGACCGATACGCTCCCACAGAGAGGGCCTCCTCAGGGTGCCGTCGGCTGGACAATGCCGACTGGCGACACCCAGGGGAAGAGCCTTCTCTGTGGCGGGCCCTTCCCTTTGGAACGACCTACCCCCTGAACTCCGCACCATCTCTGACCTCCGCCTCTTCCGCAAGTGTCTGAAGACACACCTATTCCATCTAGCCGGCCTAGCATAACCCCCATTACTGACTCTTAGATAGTTTTAAATTTGGGTTTTTTAAATTCGGTTTTTAGCGCAGGGTCTATTAGAATAAGTTTTTTAAAATTTTATATGTTTTATATGTGTTTTAACATCCCTGTGCGCCGCCCTGGGTCCGTTTGGAGAAGGGCGGGGTATAAATTTAATAAAATAAAAAAATAAATAAATTAAGTGCTGACATCTGCTGTGAGCTATTAAGGAAGGTGGGGGCTGCTTTCCAAAAGCATGTTTCTCCATTTCTCACCCAGGGAAATATAATATTCTGCATTTTTGACATTTCTCAAAATATTTCATTCCTCTAGGAGAGGGGTGGGTGATAACTTTCTAAAGCACCAAGGACCGCTCATTTCAACCCTGAACTACCAATATTCTCCTTTATGGCTTATTGACTCTGGCTCTGGAGCTTTATAAAGCTCTATAAAATTACAAAATACCGTCAGAATGAAAGTAGCTAGATTTCGGAACAGACATTTCGAAACTAAACTGCCCCAGCGAGTTTCGAACACACGTCTATTCAAATCTAAAACTAACCTAACATTCTTTTCCAGACCACTGACTAAAACGGGATTGTGTTAACAGGTTTCCTGTGGGTTTTTTTTCTCTCTTCTCCTTCTTAAAGCACAGAAAAAAGAGAGATTTTCCTTTGAGTCATGCTTCCGATGACTTCATCAACACGGCCTTGAGGTTTTCTTGGCAACCTTCCATCCCTCTTTCCATCCTCCTCTTCTGCCATTTTCTACCACTTCCACTTCTCGTTTACAATCCCTTAGAATTTCTTAGTCTCCCACCTTTGGTTGCTCTGGCCTAGAGGTGAAGCTCTTAACTCACAAGCAAGAGGTTGTGAGTTCGTTCCTAGGTTAGAGGCACATGTAGGGTCTCCTGCTTGGGCAGGGGGGGGTTGGACTAGATGACCTGCAAGGTCCCTTCCAACTCTGTTAATTGGTTAAAAGTTAGCCATCACTGGCTTAGCACATCATTCAAAACCAATTTTGGTTTATTCAACAAACGAGGGCTGAATGTAATATATGAATTCAGCCACTAGGTGGCTTCTTAGCCTCACTTAACATTGTAGAACAGCCTTTGTTTCTCAATCTTGACAGTTTTTAAGAGGTGTGGACTTCAACTCCCAGAATTCCCTAGCCAGGTTGCCAGCTGGGAAATTCCGAGAGTTATAAGTCCATGCATCTTAAATGTGGTAAGGTTAAGAAACACTGTTGTAGGATTAAAATTACAACTTGATAAATGCGCATGACATCCTTGGAAAACTTCCAAGCATTCAACAAATATTATCTTGGCCATATTACAAATGACTGAACAAGAAAAACTGCAATAGAAGTTGGCACTCATTAAATAATAACTGATATGCTTTGTAAGTAAAAAGGGTTGGCCCCTATAAGAGGAATTATAAAATAAAACAAAAGTTAAAAGAAGGAAGACAGTTTGGGTTCAAGACCCGAGGGCTGCAGGATGGGATGAGCTCCCGTTCCTTGCTGCAGCTCTGACCAACCTAGCAGTTCGAAAGCATGCAAATGCGAGTAGAGAAATAGGTACCACTTGGGTGGGAAGGTTAACAAGTCTCTGTGCACCTCGGCATATAGTCATCCTGGCCACATGACCATGGAAGTGTCTTTGAACAACATTGGCTCTCTTGGCTAAGAGATGGAGGGGCGCAATGGCTCAGCAGCTAAGACGCTGAGCTTGTCAATCAGAAAGGACGGCAGTTCAGTGGTTCGAATCCCTAGCGCCGCATAACGGAGTGAGCTCCCATTACTTCTCCCAGCTTCTGCCAAACTACCAGTTCGAAAGCACGTAAAAATGCAAGTAGAAAAATAGGGAACCACCTTTGGTGGGAAGGTAACAGCGTTCGGTGCGCCTTCGGCATTTAGTCATGATGGCCACATGACCATGGAGACGTCTTCAGGCAGTGCTGGCTCTTTGGCTTTGAAACGGAGGTGAGCACCACCCTCTAGAGGTGGGGATGACTACCACATATGTGCAAGGGGAACCTTTACCTTTACCTTACTACTCTGTAGTGTTGGACACTACTGGACAGGAGAAAGCTTTAGATCCAATCCTCCTAATGACTTTACTTGTTGGAAGCCAGCTGGGAAGGTCACAAATGGCAATCACAGACACCAAAATGCTGCAATTGATGTATGCACTTGTCAAGCAACCAAATTTTTGATCACGTGGCTAAGGGGATGTTGCAACGGTCGTAAGTGTGAGGAGCAGACATAAGTCACTTTTTTTTCAGTTCCATTGGCACTTCAAATGGTCAGCTAAACGAACGCTTGTAGATCAACGATTCCTTATAGCAGTGTTTCTCAACCTTGACGACTTGAAGTCCTGTGGACTTCAACTCCCAGAATCCCCCAGCCAGCACAGGCTGGCTGGGGAATTCTGGGAGTTGAAGTCCACAGGACTTCAAGTCGTCAAGGCTGAGAAACACTGCCTTATAATGTACTGTTCTCTGGGAATCTTGATGAATGCATTCCTTAGGTGGGGATGTCCTGGTTAAGATAGTTCTGTGCTGGGGGTTTTCCCCCCCCCCCCCTGCTTTTCAATAGGTTGGCTAAGAATCCGCATTACAAGATATATAGAGATATTTTGCAAGATCAAGAAGCACATCTGTAGGAGAACACATCAAACAAGCCTCAAACTGCCTAGCTAGCACTTTATTATTATTATTTTTTTGCAGAACACGTCATTGCTCAAGGCTCTGAATTGAATATACCCTGAAGTTCTGTTTTTGTTTTTTTTCCATGAGGAATTCCAATATCAGAAGTCATCCTCGCTACAGCTTCAAACACATATTAAGAACTGGGAGTATATATATATATATATATATTTTTTTTTTTAAAAGGATCCTTCAGATCAAATGTTCTATCTACCCAGGGTTGTTTCTTTCTTCTTCTTCTTCTTCAGCCAACATATTTAGCTGTAACTTTTTAAGACATGAAATGCTGCAATCCTAAAATCTCCCCCCGCCCTCCTTTCTACCAAATACCTCTCACCGACCTGTCCGCTCCCACAGAGAGGGCCTCCTCAGGGTGCCGTCGGCTAAACAATGTCGGCTGGCCACCCCCAGGGGGAGAGCCTTCTCTGTGGTAGCCCCTGCCCTCTGGAATGACCTACCCCCTGACCTACAGACGATCACCGACCTACGCCTTTTCCGTCGGGCCCTGAAGACCCATTAATTTTGTGCTGCCAGCCTGTCGTAGTTTTTAAATTGATTTTAGTAGGGGGTTTTAATTTGGCAGGCCAATTTATTTAATTATATCTTAACATTTGATCTTAACTTTTATATTACTCATTTTTACTGTTGGCTGTACACCACCCTGAGTCCCGAAAAGGAGATAGGGCGGTATATAAATGCAATAAATCTTAAACTTAATCTTCTTCTTAGTGTTTTACAAGTTCAGGTAGCACTTTTTCGTATCAGATTCAATTCACCCATTGGTTGTAACAGAAATTGATTGACCATTTGTACTGAGAGGGAGTGACTTGCCCAAAGTCACCCAGCCAGCTTTCATGCCTGAGGAAGAACTAAAACTCACAGTCTCCTGGGAATTGAGCCAAATCAACCAGCCAGCATTCATGCCGAAGGTGAAACTAGAACTCCTAATCTCCTGGTAATCGACCCAAATCAACCAGCCAGCTTTCATGTCTAAGGTGGAACTAGAACACAGAGTCTCCTGGTAATTGATCCAAATCAACCAGCCAGCATTCATGCCAAAAGTGAAACTAGAACTCACAGTCTCCTGGTAATTGATCCAAATCGACCAGCCAGTTTTGATGCCTAAGGTGAAATTAGAACTCACAGTCTCCTGGTGATTGGGCCAAAGTCACTCAGCTAGCTTTCACACTTAAGGCAGGACTAGAACTCACAGTCTCCTGGTTTCTAGCCTGGAAACCTCAACTAGCCTCAATCACTGGACCAAACTACCTCTCTTGTAATCCCCAAAACATTGACCTGATTAACTTTGTTTTGATGAAGAAATCCCAACTGGTTAGCACATTTGTAAGTCATAAATCATTTGTTACAACATATAATGGCTGGTCCAGACCCAAACAGACAACTTTATGGCTTATATTTATAGCCTTAATATTTAAAAAAGCCAAAAATGGCCTTGTGTGATCATTTTCCAGTTCTCTCACCTCCTTTCCTTATTCTTTTCCTGCCTTGGAAATCTGAAGCAGCACGAAAGGGGCAGAAACACATATATCAGGTAGTCCTCAAATAATAGCTGTAATCGAGCCCATAATAATGGTGGTAAGTCATGATAGTTGTTAACTGAGTCACCATGTGACCAGGCCCAATTTTATTGACCTTTTATGCGATCATACAGTGAATGTCCCAATTGTTAAGCGAACCCAATGTTCCATTTGGGGCATTTTTTGCTAGAACCTGGAAGTAAAGAACCTGGCTTTCAGCAAAAAAACATCATCAATTGCAATCACACGACCATGCATAAACGCAAGCTGGTTGCCGAAAACTATGATCATGTAATGATGGGGTGGCTATTGAAACTTCAAATCTAGTACTCTTTCTGGGGGGGGGTCTATCCCAATTTGAAATGGTTGCTAAGCAACAGGAAATACCTTGAGGACTACCTGCACACCTTTTTGGCACATTCAAGCTTTATGATAATATTTATCAACCTTGGTAATTGTGGACGCCAATTTCCTTTCCCAAAGTTTTATTTTTCTCCACTCTCCCCAATGCCCATGTTTTTTAAGTCCAGTGTTTCTCATCCTCAGCAAACTTGAAGATGCATGGACTTCAACTCCCAGAGTTCTCCATGCTGACTGAGGAAGTCTGGGAGTTGAAGTCCAGATGTCTCCAAGTTGCCAAGATTGGAAAGCAATGCTTTAGGACAGGGGTGTCAAACTCAAGGCCCGGGGGCCAGATCCGGTCCACAGGGTGCTTAGATCTGGCCCCCTGGGCAACCCTGGAGAGAGTGAAGGACCCGCCTGTGGTGCCTCTGCCAGCAAAAACAGACAGCCTTCCAGTACTCTTTTTTTGCTGGCAGAGGGTTGCAAGATGCCATGGCAGCTGAAATCGGAGCTTGAGAGCCTGTTTTCACTGGCAGAATGCTCGGGCCACCAGAGGTGCCCCTGACACGAGTGACATCGAGCTGGCCATACTCACCCCCGCCATGCCCACCCGAGCCTCCTGAGGTCAGACATAACTCTGATAACCCTCAATGAAATCAAGTTTAACACCCCTGCTTTAGGACATTAAGGAGACCCATAGAGACGATGGCTAAGTGTTGTGGCCCAGCCGGCTCCGAATGAGCTGCTGACGGACTCCTCTAGTGAGGAGTCCTATGAGTCTGCTCTGGAGGAGAAGGGCAACCTTGAGAGAGCAGAGAGCCCGACTGGTCATCAGGAGGCACCTGGGTCTTGGAGTAGTGGGGAGGATCAAGGCCAGTTTGTCCCTGATGCTACAGTGAGAAGGGCTGAAAAAAGGAGGCTTCAATTGCATCAGAAGCAAACTCGTAGGATTTGAATTAGTCCCAGCTGCCTAATGACTGGCCCCTCCCAAGAGGGTTTAAAAGGAAGTCTTTGCTAAGGAAGTCCTTGCAGAGGACAACGTTGGATTTCTAGGTTCTTATTTATTTGTGTTGATTTTCAGGTTCGTGTTTAGTCAAGTTAGGAAGCTTCGTATCTGTTCAGAGTCATTCAGGCAAGCAGCCAAGAGAGTTAGTGGCAGGCAGCCAGTTCTGTGTTAGTCGGAGTAAGGGGGGTCAGAACAGCTAAGTGTCAAGGATTAACCAGGAACGTGTTTATTTATTTATTTATTTATTTATTTATTTATTGGACTTCTAGACCGCCCCCTCTCCCCGAAGGGACTCGGGGCGGTGTACAGGTACAAATTAAAACCATTACAATCAATAATACATATAACTAAAATCGAATTAAATAAACCCCTGTACAAATTTATAAAAATTAAAAACTTAACCTAAAAACCAAATCACAGAATTTAAAAATACAAACTGAGGTGGGAAAGCTGGAATTAGGCCAGGCCGGCTAGATGAAACAAGTGGGTTTTGAGTTTCTGGCGGAAGGAGCGGAGGTCCTTCCGCCAGGTGTTGAACCAGGGCATTAAAATTTTGCCCAGTGCAGCTATTAACCAATAAGCCTCACGATCATTATTTCTTATTTATTTATACAAATATTTTGCACAAGTCACTTCATTTCAGCCCTACTAATTCCACTTTCCCCCAGAGCAATATATCCAGAGGTGGTATTCAGCCGGTTCGGACCTGTTCAACCAAATGGAAAATACAGGTGACCCTGCTTATCCGCCCCAGCTCTATAGCGTCCTACTTAGGCACATTTTAAGCCGAGCGCATGTGCACAAGGCACACGTGAGCAGGCCACACCCGTGGAAGGGGCAGGTGCAGCTAACCATTGTTTAACAAAATGTGAAAACCCCCATTGAATACATCCACTAAAAACTGTGTTGACTGATCTAGTTATTGTTTGTAATATTCCGATTATGTTGTTTTCTACATAACCAAAATGTGTTATACTCAAAACCAAAGGTGGGTTCCTACCGGTTCATACAGGTTTGGCCGAGTAGCTAGTAACTCAGCCGGACATGCCCACGAACCAGTTCTATCGACAGCACTGTGCATGTGCAGAAGCAACTTGTTTACTTTTGTGCATGCGTGCCCCTGAGCAAACCGGCAGTAACAGAAGCTGGAACCCCTGCCCTGCCCCCCAAGTGCTTCTTCCAAAAGACAACTGGACTTCCTTGGGTTTTTTTCCCTTTGAAAACATTTCATTTCTCATCCAAGAACCTTCAGTTCTTCAGTTGGCTTCTTGAAGAACGGTTGCAGGAGCTGGGTAATGAAAAGAAGGACCAGGGGAGACATGATAGCAGTGTTCCAATAACTCAGGGGCTGCCCCAAAGAAGAGGGAATCAAGCTATTCTCCAAGGCACCTGAGGGCAGAACAAGAAGCAATGGGTGGAAACTAATCAAGGAGAGAAGCAACTGAGGAGAAATTTCCTGACAGTTAGAACAATTAATCAGTGGAACAACTTGCCTACAGAAGTTGTAAATGCTCCAACAATGGAAGTTTTTAAGAAGATGTTGGATAGCCATTTGTTTGAAATGGTATAGGGTTAGGGTTAGGGTTAGGGTTAGGGTTAGGGTTAGGCAGGGGGTTGGACTAGAAGACCTCCAAGGTCCCTTCCAACTCTGCTATTGTATTGTATTATTGTATCTTGGCTGAGAAACAAAATATTTCCGAAGGTTGGGGGACAAGAAAGTCGAGTTACCTTTTGGAAAAAGCACCTTTGGGACATCTATGACCTGAATGATTGAGAATCTCCCTAGACAAATAGCGGTACTTAGCAGTATTCCAAGCTCATATTTTAACCACTCTTGTCACTGATAAGGTGAATTATTTGAATGGGTAAAATCAACCAATATTTTAAAGCTGAAGGATGAGATATTCTGTTCCTTCTGTGTTACATTGCCATATGGCTCCACATACAACACAGACCAAGTATATTCATCTATAATAGAATATTACCTATTTCTTAATTAAGTTTTTTATTTTAGTTTTTACAAACATATCAATGCGTGAACAGCATGGCACCTGGGCATCATACATTCTAATACAAATAAAACTACAGTGATCCCTCGTTTTTCGCGGTTAATGGGGACCAGAACCTTCCGCGAAAACTGAAAAACCGCAAAGTAGGATTCGCACCAGAAACTTAAGTTGGTGGACATCATTTAAAGCAAGCACTAGGGGGTGCTTGCCTCCTACCGATGCATTTTTTTTCTATTCTGTATTTTTGAAAAACCTGCGAAGCACTGAAGCCGCGAAACATGAAGCCGCGAAAAACGAGGGATCACTGTAATAGCATTAGCTATAGTTATTACTTTCAACCAACTTTTATATTTCTAATAACACACATTTATATAAAGTTGAGGTCTGTCATTCAATTATTCCATGTTTTCTCTTATTATTGCTCTTCTTTTATTATGTAAAAGAGTATACACTAATATTTTTCTCTTGTTTCTGTCTCTTATTCTGTCTCTTATTTTATTTATGCCATCCTTTGCTAAAAAAAATATTTCTATCCTATCTAACTTCTAATCATGTCACCTACCTACATAAAAAGGAAAGAAAAGAAAGAGAAAAAGAGAAATAAATCCCAAAAAATTAATGGTAAAATTGTTATTGAGTAAATTAAAATGAAGAACTGGAACCTTCCCCTCCGAAAAGTTCAAAGTGTAAGCAAAGATACTTCACCATAGAGCAGGGATGTCCAAACTTGGGAACTTTAAGACTTGTGGACTTCAACTCCCAGAATTCCCCAGCCAGCTATGCATAGCTGGCTGGGGAATTCTGGGAGTTGAAGTCCACAAGTCTTAAAGTTCCCAAGTTTGGACATCCCTGCCATAGAGAGTCTGTCTTTATTGTAAACTGTTTCCACATAAGGTTTCTCTCCTAACTGAAAGATTTATGAACGCTTTTCATTTCCCCGAGTCCCTTTGGGGAGAGTGGGGCGGTTTATAAATTTAATAAATAAATAAATAAATAAATAAATATTCTCAAGGCTTCTGAACATGCAACACCCCCTGAGTTTGAAACATGGCCATCAAGCTTAAACTTGTCCTTTTCTGCGTTTTTATGGCCTGAATTCTGAGCACCTACAACTGTTGTAATTTTTTTTTCACTAGGGCTCCAAGATCCCTTTCACAGTTACTGCTATTGAGCAAGGTACCACCTATATTGTACCTGTGCATTTCATTTTTGTTGCCTAAATGTAGAACCTTCCTTTTTTCACCACTGAATTTCATTTTGTTAGATAGTGCCCAATGTTCAAGTTTGTCAAGATCCTTCTGTATCTTAAGCCTATCTTCTGGAGTGTTGGCTATTCCTGCCAGCTTGGTGTCATCTGCAAATTTGATGAGTTCCCCATTTATTCCCTCGTCCAAATCATTGATGAAGATGTTGAAGAGTACTGGGCCTAAAACAGAGCCTTGGGGGACTCCACTGCATACTTCCTTCCATGTAGATGCAGTTCCATTGAGGACTACACGGTGAATGCGGTTGGTCAGCCAGTTAACGAATCCATCTGGTGGTGATGCTGTCTAACCAACATACTTCTACTTTATCTAGTAGTAGGTTATGGTCTACCTTGTCAAATGCCTTACTGAAGTCCAAGTAAACTATATCAATGGCATTCCTCTGGTCCACTAATTTTGTCACATTATCAAAGAATGCAATAGGATTAGTCTGGCATGATCTGTTTTTGACAAAACCAATAACTTTTGGTTATTATTTTGTTTGCTTCTAGGTGTTCACTAATGCGTTGCTTGATTATTTTTTTCCAGAATCTTTCCTGGTCTTGAGGTCAGGCTGATGGGTCTGTAGTTTCCTGGATCTATCTTTTTTCCTTTTTTGAAGATGGGAACCACTTCAGCTCTTTTCCAGTCCTCTGGTAGTTCCCCAGTGTTCCAGGATCTCTGAAAGATATAGTCCAGTGGTTTTGAGATCTCATCTGCCAGTTCCTTCAGAACCCTAGGGTGTAATCCATCCGGTCCTGGTGATTTGAACTCGTCTAGGGTATATAAGCTTTATGATTCTGGAAACTTTGTGATGAGTGAGTAGTATTTGGCTTTTACATATATAAAAAGATTAAAAGACCCCCAAAAATAGAAAAGGGAAACACAATCCTGATTTGATCTTCTCTTGTCTTCCTCTGAGATTCTTCTGAGTCTATTCCTCTGAGTCTATTCCTCTTCCTCTGAGATTCTTGCTGAGTCTAATTCCTAGTGGTCTCCTATCCATGTAAAAACCCTTCTTAATTTTCCATGATGAGCCAAAGTTGGCTGGGTGTGTTCCCATCCGTCTGAGTTTTCAAAAGCATCACCTCTACCCTCAATCAGCCACAAAACAACTGGGTGCTACCACGAATTTAGAAGCCCAGCTATTAATGCTTTCTTAAGCAGGAAAGGTCTGAATTGTTTCAGAGAGGCCAGGAAGTAGCACCGGATCTGATGAAGAAAAGAAAAAAATAATATATCTAACGGTGCTCAGTTTGTGGGTATCTTTAATTTGTAATGTTGAGGAGCTGTGCTGGGGGTTTTCAGCAATCTGTTGCATCTAAAGCTTTCCAGAACTTGTGAAATTTGGGAGGGGAATTCAAGAATAAGGAATTAAATGAAAGGGAGAGAGAGAGGGAAAATGTGGAATCCTTAATACTCTCTGACCTTGATCGTTTTCTTGCAGACGTTTCATTACCCAACTAGATAACATCATCAGTTGGATAAGGGAGTGAGGTTTGCTCTCTGTTTATATACCAGTGGCTTGCCCTGTCGATATTGATGGGAGTGGTCTTCGGTGGGGGTTCCTTGTTTGGCCTGTTATATATCATTAGCTTGGGTGTTCTAAATTCCATGATTAGGGCGTCATTGACTTCTCGGTTGTTGGTCTATTGTTAATCTTGATCTTAACCTCTGTTTATTAAGGGTGTTGATTGCTGACAGGAGGTGTTTTGGGAGTGTGAACAAGACCATGCACATAGGTAAAGGTTCCCCTTACGCATATGTGCTACTCGTTCCTAACTCTAGGGGGCGGTGCTCATCTCCGTTTCAAAGCCGAAGAGCCAGTGCTGTCTCTGTGCTCATGTGACCGGCATGATTAAATGTCGAAGGCACACGGAACACTGTTACTTTCCCACCAAAGGTGGTTCCTATTTTTCCTACTTGCATTTTTACGTGCTTTCGAACTGCTAGGTTGGCAGAAGCTGGGACAAGTCACGGGAGCTCACTCCGTTACGCGGCGCTAGGGATTCGAACTGCCAAACGGCCGACCTTTCTGATCGTCAAGCTCAGCGTCTTAGCCACAGAGCCACGGCGTCCCTATATTAGTAATCCCATAAAGGCGCAAAGCCACCTCAGCCTGTCGTGCCCCCAGTTAATCACAACTGAAAACTGAAATACACACAGAGAGGAAAGCTTGCTCCCAGAGCTTCATTCAGAAGTGGGAGAGAACTCAAGAGAACCTTCTTCCCAAAACAAGGGGAAGAAGGGGGAACTTCTCCTCCTTCTTCTCTCAATGCCTTTATGAGAAGACTCTCTCTTGGTTGCCCCTCCCAGTCAAGAGTTGGCTTTCACAGACGGTCAACTTTCCAGACTGACTTGCATCATACAAGGCCACGGTGGTGAGACGATGCTCGAAGCTGGCCAATAACTGGCTGGCTCATTTGCATATGTCTGGGGACACGGGGGGGGGGGGGGAGGAGAGAGATGATGCAAGACAAAGGCGAAAGTAACCTTGGAAGGTGGAGATAATAAGGGAGGGGGGGAGGGAGGGGAGGGGAGGGTTTGGGAGCCGGAGGGCACAGCCTTCAATCTCTTCCCGGAGAGACGCCCAGCTGCCTGCCAGCAATCTCTTGATTGGAAGCCAGGATGCTCTGGCATCGTTTTAAACCACTTGATGGTTGACAGAGCAAAAAATGGGACACAAACATTTCTTTTCCTAGGAGAGCAAAGTGTGTGTCTGTGTGTCTGTGTGTGTGTGTCTGTGCGCACGCGCGCATGCACGCTGCTACCAACCGTTAGTGCTAAACAATAGCAAGCAAAGCCTTGGCTGGCGCAGCTGTTTATAATTGGGGGGGGGGCGGAATTTGCAAAACAGTTAGGGAAATAAAAGTAAAGATGCTGAGTTGAGCCTATAATTAATTCCCAAGTGTTTGGAGTTCTATGGTCCTAGATCACAATCCAGGGCAAAATTGGAACTGCGGTGGAAATCTGGGGGGTCTGCATCAGAGGTGGGTTCCTTACCGGTTCGCACCGGTTCGGGCGAACTGATTAGAGGTCATTTGGCCTGGGTTCGCAGAACCGGCAGCAACCCAGGCTGGCCGCGCCCCCACGAACTGGTTCCCCCGGTTGCTGCTTGCCGTTGCCAGCATGTTGTTTCCTCGTTTGCGCGCACGTGCACAGTTGACTGTAAATTGCTCTGCGCATGCGCTCGAAGCAAATCGGCAGTAACGCTGGTAGGAACCCTTCCCTGGTCTGGATGGCTCTATAAAGAGGGATCTGTTTGCAGCTGGGAGGGGCAGGGACTTTTAAAGAAAGCATCAATGATATAATTGAGTTTGAACTGTCCATCAGGTCTGTCCAACGGTCCCCATTGTAGGAGAAGAGCCTGTTCCCTAATCAAACGTGTCAGTGCGATACACACCACTAGCTTTCCTGAAATGCAAGCGATATCCCCTCACACACACACCTACCTCCCTTACGCCTGCAAAATGTCAATTGTGTTACTTTTGACTTTAAAAATAAAATCGGCAACGTCCTCCAATTGGCAAAAATTGAATTGGGTTGGTTTGTTCAGCTTCCTCCTTTCCAAAGTTTGGTTTTTCTTCAATCTTCCTGCTTTTCGGCAGTTCCCTTCCCTTCCTTTCTCAACCCCAGCAATTTTAAGATGCGTATTTTTCAACTCCTAGAATTATACAGGAACGGCTGGGGAATTCTGGGAATTGAGGTCTGTTCCACCTTAAAGTCGCTGGTGTGGAAAAACAACTTTGCTGTTCAGGAGAAGAGTCAGCGGGGATTTTTCTGCCTCCCCCTGAGATGTAACTGAGAAATGGAAAACAAGGAGGCTAAGGAGGATCTGAAGAGAAGCTTGCACAGTGATAAACAGGTGCCCCCTCCCCCACAACAAAGCCTTTAGTCCAGGGGTCTCCAACCTTTGCAACTTTAAGTCTGAAGGACTTCAGCTCCCAGATTTAAGTCTGAAGGACTTCAGCTCTTGAGAATTCTGGGAGCTGAAGTCCTTCAGACTTAAAGTTGCAAAGGTTGGAGACCCCTGCTTTAGTCGACTTGTATTATAGGAAGCCCTCGATTTACAACCACAACTGAGCCCAAAATTTCCACCTCTAAACAAGGCAGTTGTTAAATGAGCCGTGCCACGGTTTACGACTTATTTTGCCACAAGTAAGTAAATCACTGCGATTGTTAAGTGAATCGTGAGGTCGTTAAGTGAATCGGGCTCCCCCTCCCCCCCATTTGATTCTCCTAGTGTGGAAGCCAGCTGGGAAGTTTACAAAAAGTGATCACATGATCCCAGGACAGGGCAACTGTCATCGATACATCCCAGTTGCTAAGCGCCTGAATTTCGATCACATGCCCGTGGGGACCCTGCAACGGTCGTATGTGTGAAACCTTTCTTTTTTTTTTCTTTCAATTGTTGTAACTTCAAATGGTCACTAAAGAATGGCTGTAAGCAGAGGTGGGTTTCACATAAACTTTACCACCGATTCGCCACGCGCTGAAAATGTGAGCGTGGGTGCGTGCACGCTCGCTTAGCTCACAAACATAGCTTCTACATGTGTGCTTTGCTCACACATGCAGCTTGCACATATGTGCATGGCTTAGAAAACGTGGCTAAATAGGACAGAATTGCACCCAGGACGAGTAGGCGGGGTGGGGCCACCAGCAGGTCGTCACTACCGGTTTGCCCGAACCAGTCCGAACCAGCTGAATACCACCATTGCTTGTAAGTTAAAGATTATCTGTAGCTCAAAGCAAGAATACCATGATCCTCCTCACACACACACACACACACACACACACACACACACACACTATTTTCATTCTTCAATTTTGGGAGTGAAGAAAAAGAATATCGCTCACTAAATGAAAAGGGTGAAAAATAAAGCTAAAAAACATCTCAGCCCATCCTATGAGAACCCGTGCTTTATGCTTTCTCATTTATAGAAATATATATTTTAAACAATGGAAATATGGAGGGAAAGACCAGGCTGACGTTATACAGATGCCTGGCCCACACACAAATATTCCCTATCTTATCTTCAACATTTTAGTTTTCACCACTTTGACGCAGGAAAAGAAACGTAAGTACTTTTGTTTCCACAGGGAAACCGATTCTGAACTTCATGCTTGATGTGGAAAAGAATGAAACTCGGACGTTGGGTTTTTCCCGATTAGATTGATAGATTTTTATAGAAATGGCTTGTCTATATTATTATGAAAAAGCAAAAAAGTTGTGATTTGATGTTAATGTTCTCTGTGGCAGGGCCAGCCCTCTGGAACGACCTACCCCCCGAACTTTGTACTATCACGGACCTTCCCCACTTCCGCCGCTCACTCAAGACGTTCCTTTTCCATCAAGCCGGTCTAGCTTAGAGTTTTAGAACTCTGGCGCGATCCAGCTCTAGCCAATTAGTGAATGGATGTTGGTATTTTAAATGGGAATTTTAGCACAGGTTTCTTATTTAATTCATTTTAATTATTGTTATTGTATTTGTTGTTATTTATTTGTGATTTTTAACTCCCTGTGCACCGCCCTGAGTCCATCTTGATGGAGATAGGTGCGGTATATAAATTGAAATAAATTGAAATCGAAAATTGAAATTAATGTCTTATTTTACTTTAACAGAGAAAGTTGGAAGTCAATGGCTCTTTTTCTTTGCTTTTTCCTTATTTTTCCTCGCCTCTCTTTTCCCCTCCCCCCTCCCCCACTGCCGTTTTATTTACTTTGCGTTTTGTATTTTCTAATACTTCACAACTCATCAAAAATGTTGACAAGAAGCATTTTAGTTTTTTACAAACATCGCTCCAGCCGTCTTATCCAGGCTGGAAATAGCAGCTGCAGGGAACGCCTCTCGCAATTGGTCAAAGAAAAAAGCTTGTTTCCTGGCTGATGGTAACCAAATGCAGGGATTGTGACCTCACAATGAGCGCTTGATACTGAATGGCAGGGGTCTCCAACCTTTGCAACTTTAAGTCTGAAGGACTTCAGCTCTCAGACTTCTCCAGCCAGCAAAGCTGGTTCGGACTGGTTCGGGAAAACCAGTAGGCGACCTGCTGGTGGCCCCACCCTGCCTACTCGTCCCACATGCAATTCTGTCCTATTTAGCCATGTTTTCTCAGCCATGCACATATGTGCAAGCTGCATGTGTGAGCAAAGCACACATGTAGAAGGTATGTTTGTGAGCTAAGCGAGCGTGCACACACCCACGCTCACATTTTCAGTGTGTGGCGAATCGGTGGTAAAGTTTATGTGAAACCCACCTCTGCTTACAGCCATTCTTTAGTGACCATTTGAAGTTACAACAATTGAAAGAAAAATGAAAGGTTTCACACATACGACCGTTGCAGGGTCCCCACGGGCATGTGATCGAAATTCAGGCGCTTAGCAACTGGGATGTATCGATGACAGTTGCCCCGTCCTGGGATCATTTTTGTAAACTTCCCAGCTGGCTTCCACACTAGGAGAATCAAATGGGGGGGGGAGCCTGATTCACTTAACGACCTCACAATTCACTTAACCGCAGTGATTTACTTACCTGTGGCAAAATGAGTCGTAAACTGTGGCACATCTCATTTAACAACGGCCTTGTTTAGAGGTGGAAATTTTGGGCTCAGTTGTGGTTGTAAGTCGAGGGCTTCCTATAATACAAGTCGACTAAAGCAGGGGTCTCCAACCTTTGCAACTTTAAGTCTGAAGGACTTCAGCTCCCAGAATTCTGGGAGCTGAAGTCCTTCAGACTTAAAGTTGCAAAGGTTGGAGACCCCTGCCGAATGGGATACCTGTGGCATGTGCTAAGTGCCTAGAACAGGGATGTCCAATCATGGCAACTTGAAGGCTTGTGGACTTCAACTCCCAGAATTCCCCAGCCAGTCATCGGGGGTGGAGAATTCTGGGAGTTGAACTCCACAAGACTTAAAGTTGCCAAAGTTGGAAACCCCCGGCCTACAATGAGCATTTCCTATATGGCTGTGATAGTGACCTATGGCACGTGTGCCGGGAGTGGCATGCAGAGCTATCTCTATGGGTATCCGAGCCACCACCCGTTGCTCTTCCGGGTTCCCAAGGAACTGCCAGCTGGTATTCATGTGTTTGGAAGTGCCGGAAACTAGAACAGCAGCCGCCTGGTGCGCCTGTGCATGCCGGGAAGATGATCTTCCGGTTTCTGGCATGCACATGAACACCAGCCAGCTGATCTTTGCATGCACATGTGTGCCAGAAACCGGAAGACCAAGAGGTCGGTGCGCACGTGCATGCCGGAAACTGGAAAATAATCTTCCCGGCTTGCGCAAGCGCACTGGGCACACACACCGGCCAGCTGGTTTTTGTGCATGCATGCATGCCAGAAACTGGAAGACCTCGTGGCTGGTGCACATGCGCATGCCGGAAACTGGAAGATCATCATCGGCTGCTCTTCTGGTTTCCAGGGGGCATGCCCATGTGCTCCCGTTTTGGCATGCCCATGTGCTCCCGTGGTGAAAAGATTCGCCAACACTGCTATATGGCAATTTTTCTATACTTTGTACCAATGGGTCGACAGAGGGAAAACACGTGTATTTTTTAGTTAGAAACCATTGTCTCTCATGAACTACCTTGAAAAACGGCACCAGACCTGGAGGGAGTAACTTACAACCAGTCCTTCGACTTATAACAATTGCAGCATTCCCATGGCCATGTGATCCAAATTCAGGGCTGGGTGCAGCATTCCGGGCTCATGTGATCACCACTTGCAACCTCCCCAGCTGGCTTCCAACAAAGCCAATGGAGGAAGACAGATTTATTTAATGACCATGGGACTCACCTACAGTGATTCGCTTAACAACTATGGCCAAATAAGTTGTAAAATCACAATGGTTAGCAATGGAAGTGACCCAATTATGGTCACAGGTGGAGGACTACCTGTAGTAGTCTAACCTTCAGGTGGCAGATGTGAGAGGCACACAACGGTCGACCACCATATAGAGCAGGGGTCTCCAACCTTTGCATCTTTAAGTCTGAAGGACTTCAGCTCTTAGACTTCTGGGAGCTAAAGTCCTTCAGACTTAAAGATGCAAAGGTTGGAGACCCCTGATATAGAGGATGGCTTCCCGCTCATGAACTGCCAGTTCGCTGGCCTGGAGCTGAGCCAAGAGAAACTCCATACCTGTTTGGCTTTCCCTGGTGCTGTGGCTGCTTCTACCTCAGCGCTGATTGGTCCGTGCCCCCCCCATACACACACACACACGTGTGCACACACACACACACGCACGTGCACACACACACACCACGCTTGCCCTGGCCAAGTGGGAGGTTCCCCAAGAAATGGTTGCCCCCAGTGGTGTGTTTTACATTTTGTTACCACCGGTTCACCCCACGCGTGCCCACTAGCTTTGCGCCCCTTCCACACATGCACCCGGCCTTCTGCATATGCACTTTGCTCTCGCATGCGCCTTCCACCCATGCGCCCAGCCTCAAGAACATCCCCAAGTAGGACGGCATAGAGCCAGGGCAGGTGGGCAGCACCCAGATTTCCGCAACCGGTTCAGGCGAACCAATCTGAACCGGCTGAATACCACCTCTAGTTGCTCCACTACTGAAAACTTCACTTTCTAGTGAAGGTTGTTGAGAGTGTGGTGGCCCAACAGTTTCCACGACATTTGGATGAAGTTGACTATCTAGATTCGCGCCAGTCCGGCTTCCGACCCGGGCACAGTACCGAGACGGCATTGGTCGCATTGGTCGATGATCTCTGGAGGGCACGAGATAGAGGATTTTCCTCTATCCTGGTCCTATTAGACCTTTCAGCGGCTTTTGATACCATCGACCATGGTATCCTATTACACCGACTGGGGGGGTTGGGGCTGAGAGGCACCGTTTTACGGTGGTTCTCGTCCTACCTCTCTGGTTGGTCACAATATGTGTTGACGGGGGGGAAGAGGTCGACTTCTAGATCCCTCTTATGTGGGGTCCCTCAGGGGTCGGTCCTCTCGCCCCTGCTGTTCAACATATATATGAAGCCGCTGGGTGAGATCATCCGTGGTTTCGGGGTGGGATATCATCTGTACGCTGATGATACCCAGCTGTACATATCCACCCCGGACCACCCCAATGATGCCGTCGAGGTTATGTCCCGGTGCTTGGAGGCTGTACGGATCTGGATGGGTAGTAACAAACTCAGGCTCAACCCGTCCAAGACTGAGTGGCTGTGGCTTCCGGCACCCCGTTTCAGCCAGATTATTCCAACTCTGGCCATTGGGGGCGAAACACCAGCCCCTGTTGAGAAGGCACGCAATCTAGGTGTCCTCCTGGACTCCCGGCTGACTATGGAAGACCAGGTGGCGGCCGTGGCCAGGGGGGCATTCCATCAGGTACGCCTGATGCGCCAATTGCGTCCCTTACTGGATCGGGGAGCCTTACGCACAGTCACTCAAGCACTCGTCACATCTCGACTTGACTATTGCAATGCTCTCTACATGGGGCTTCCCTTGAAGTGCACCCGAAGACTACAGTTAGTCCAGAACGCGGCCGCACGGATAATTACGGGAGCGCCTAAACACTCCCATATAACACCTGTCCTACGCGAGCTCCACTGGCTTCCTGTGGTCTTTCGGGTGCGCTTCAAGGTCCTAACGACCATCTTCAAAACGCTCCATGGCTCGGGACCTAGCTATCTGCAAGACCGTCTCCTGCCCCATGCATCCCTGGGACCGACACGCTCCCACAGAGAGGGCCTCCTCAGGGTGCCGTCGGTTGGGCAATGTCGACTGTCGGCGCCCAGGGGGAGGGCCTTCTCTGTGGCAGGGCCGGCCCTTTGGAACGACCTGCCCCCTGAAATCCGCACCATTCCTGACCTCCGCCTCTTCCGCAAATGTCTTAAGACTCACTTCTTCCAACTAGCCGGCCTTGCGTAACCCCAGCACCGCCAATTATAAACGAGGGTTTTAAAAACGGTTACAACACAGGCATCTAATATCTATGTATTGTATTTTGTATTTATTGATTTAATTCTATGTTCGCCGCCCCGAGTCCCTTGTTGTGAGATGGGAGCGGGTTATAAATATGAAAAATAAATAAATAAATAAATAAATAAATTTCACCTGGGAAAACGTTTATGGAGATTCGCAATCATCCAGGTCATGGATGTCCCAAAGGTGCTTTTCCCAAAGGCAACTGGACTTTCTTAACCTGAGACCAATTTAACCTGGGAACCAATTACAGGTGGTCCTCGACTTACAACATTTCATTGAGTGACCGTTCAAAGTTAAAACTGCACTGGGGGGGGGGAAGTGACTTATGACCGTTTTTCACACTCATGACTGTGGCTGCATCCCCAGGGTCATGTGCACAGAACCCTGTTACCTTCCCACCAAATATTTTCCTACTTGCATTTTTACAGGCTTTCAGACTGCTAGGTTGGCAGAAGCTGGGACAAGCAACGGGAGCTCACTCCGTTACGTGGCGCTAGGGATTCGAACCACCAACCTTTCCGATCGACAAGCTCACTGAGCCACCCTTGCTTGCTAGAAGTTTGCAAAAGATGATCACGTAACGCTGGGACTCTGGAACCATCATAAATCAGTTGCCAAACATCCGAATGGAAATCACGGTTCAGCGGTTCGAATCCCTAGTGCCACAGGCCCAAAATGAGGTGCGGGGAGGGCTCGCACTGGCAAAGAGGCTGCGGCTTCAGGCCATTCACACTGGCAAAGAGGTAGCAGCAGCAGTGGCTGGCCGGTGTCTCGGCATCGAGTCATGCCCAACTGCACCAACAAAGGCCAGAAGTAGTCACCCGCCATGTTTTAATTTCCAGGTTGGTGCAGGAGGCTTTCCAGACCCAAAATGGGGTGTGGGGGTCATTTATTCGACTTATTAACCGCCCCCTCTCCCCAGAGGGACGTGGTTGGTGCAGGAGGCTTTCCAGACCCAAAATGGGGTGTAGGGGTGCCACGCGAGGGTTCCGTGTGGCCCTTTTTGGTCCTGGAAATCTTCCTGCACCAACCTGGAAGCCAAAACGGGGCGCATGGAACACATGTATGTGGGGGGACACGGCACAGGCACGGCCATGGGGTGCATGCATGGGGATGGAGTGCATGTGCGGGGGGCACTCGCATTGCATTTTAGGGGTTCGGGAATGCGCGTGTGTACTCACACATGCTTTGGGCACTCGGCACCAAAAAGCTTAACCATATACTGCCTGAATCCATTCTGTCTATCTATCAGCAATGAGCAGCACCCGACAGATTTGTTTCAGTGCTCAGAAACTAAGCAGACGTGGATCTGGTCAGTCGCTTTCCCAGAAAGTCACCGGAGAATTCCAGGGCTAGAAAGTCAACAGGAATGTTGAATACCGTCCCAGAAGGAAACGGTGACACACAGCCCTGGTTCCGTTGCCAAGAAAACTCCATCCCGGAGTTCATGCGACCTGCAGGAGTCCAGCTCAACTCAAGGGAGTCTTTGCCTTTAATTCTTCGTAGCCGTGGAATCCTGGCAAGGGTCCAATCTAGGTTCAGAATCCTCCCACATTGTTGGAAGGGGGGGGGGGGTTTAGAAAAAGCAAGCTGACTCAGAGAGAAGGCCTCGCCTAAGGGTGCCTAGAGGCTACCTAGAGAGTTTTGGGGCAGAAGGAAAATTTGAACTTTAATCCTTTGTGATTCATAATTAATAAGAGAGACCTAAACCTGCCTAACTAAAATAATGTTTCATCCCTCTGTAGATTCTGTAGCAATGAGGTCATTCCCCCCCCCCTCCAAAGTGGCTACGTGGAGACAATCTCATCTGTGGCCTTGGCGGTGGCAAAATAATCTTGTTTGATTAAGAAAAAGATGATAATTGCTACCCTTGGTTGACTTTTTAGTGAAAAGTGGTGGGGGAGGAATGAACTTGGATCTGCGGGTTTGATGAATATGGGGAAAGAGGGACGTAAACTTAGAGAGAGAGTATAAAATGATTAGGGGACTGGAGGCTAAGACATATGAGGAACGGTTGCAGGAACTGGGTATATCTAGTTTAATGAAAAGAAGGACTAGGGGAGACATGGTAGCAGTGTTCCAATATCTCAGAGGCTGCCACAAAGAAGAGAGAGTCAAACTATTTTCCAAGGCACCTGAGGGCAGAACAAGAAGCAATGGGTGGAAACTAATCAGGGAGAGAAGCAACTTAGAACTGAAGACAAATTTCTTGACAGAACAATTAATTAAGGAGGGGCGGGTTCCTGCCTAAGCAGAGGGTTGGACTAGAAGATATCCAAGGTCCCTTCCAACTCTCTCTGTTATACTATTCTATTCTGTTCTGTTCTGTTCTATTTCCATTCCATCCCATCCATGGGTTGGTTCCTGCAAGTTCTAAGCTCTTCTATAGAAGAGGTTCCACAAATCTACAGGGCCGTTTAGAACCGGTTCCAGCTCCCTCCCCTCGCCCATCCGAACATCATCAAGAGGAAGAGCGAGAGGAGGAATTCTGGGAGTTGAAGTCCACAAGTCTAAAAGCTGTCAAGTTTGAACACCCCTGGGCCTTTTTTTTCTAAAGGGTTAGGGGTGCGAGGGTCTTGTAACTTGACAGCTTTAAGACTTGCGTGCTTCAAATGCCAAAGTTTCTGAGCCAACATTTTGGTTGCTAAGCAAAAGCATTGATAAGTGAGTTTCACCACATTTTACAAGTTGGCCACACCCACCCAGTCACATGACTGCCAAACCACTCCCACTCCGTCACATGGCCAGCAAGCCACTCCTTCCCAGTCACATGAGCAGAATGCCACTCCCACAAACTAATCAAGGAGAAAAGCAACTTAGAACTTAGGATAAATTTCCTGACAGTGAGAACAATGAATCAGAGGAATAACTTGCCTCCAGAAGTTGTAAATGCCGCAACACTAGAAGTCTTTAAGAAGATGTTGGGTAGCCATTTTTCTGAAACGGTATAGGGTTTCCTGCCTAGGCAGGGGGTTGGACTAGAAGACCTCCAAGGTCCCTTCCAACTCTGCTATTGTATTATTATTATTGTATTAAAATAGGAATGTATTTATAACTGCTGTGAAAATTGAAAGAAACAAAATATACTCTAAAACCCACATGTTCCTAAAAGTCTAAATAAATATGCCCACTGGGTTAAAAAATGAGCATTTCTGCTGTAAACCTGAAACGGACAGGTGAAAAAGGAGTTTTTAAAACATGGATCAGGCTGCACCCTTCATGGAAGTTCTATAATATTTGTGTTTCACACAATAGTATAGAAAGCAGCTCTGTCCGAAAGCAGCATGGAATTCTGCATGAAAACCAAAATAAAAATTGCTCTCGGTTTGAACTCTAATTCTCAAAGACTGGATTTAAGCACCCCTGCTTAACCATAGTTGGCACATTCATGGATTATTGAATAAGCTAGTAACAAAACAATGTTAAACAGGGCCAAACCATATAAGTAGACCATATACATATATGCATAGAGTCAAGGCTATGGTTTTCCCAGTTGCAATGCATGGCTGTGAAAAGCTGAGCGACAAAGAATTGGGGCCTTTGAACTGTGGTGCTGGAGAAGACTCCTGCGAGTCCCTTGGACTGCAAGGCCATCCAACCGGCCTAGAGGAGATCAACCCTGACTGCTTTTTAGAAGGCCAGATTCTGAAGAGGAAACTCAAAGACTTTGGCCACCTATTGAGAAGGGAGGACTCCCTGGAGAAGAGCCTCATGCTGGGAACAAGGGAGGGCAAAAGAAGAAGGGGACAACAGAAGAGGAGGTGGCTGGATGGAGTCACCGAAGCAGTCAGTGTGAGTTTAAATGGACTCAGGGGGTTGGTAGAGGACAGGAAGGCCTGGAAGAATGTTGTCCATGGGGTTGTGATGGGTCGGACATGACTTCGCAACTAACAGCAAGAAGACCGTATACTACATTAATAATAAAGAGCTTTTTATAGTTGCAAATGGCTAAGATGTGGCCATTTGTAGAACCGCCTTATCTCTAATAAGCTGAGAAATTCTTAGAGCCTTTTTGGTCCTGGTGCTTCAACTGTAGACCTTTGAGTCTGAATCTCTCCCTTGAGCCAAAACTTTTAAATAAATCACCTATCTGATTTTCCCAGTTTTTTTTTTTTAAACTGACTTATATTCTAGGGATGCAATGAGTTAAATCCTCACCCCATTTCATTTGCTTTTGGGATATTTTGTCCTAAGTCAGTGTTGGTGAACCTTTTCGGCACCGAGTGCCAAAACGGGAGTGTGCGTGTGTGCATGCGCGCGTGCTGGAAACCAGAAAAGCATCTGCCTGCGTGCGCTGGGGAGATGATCTTCTGGTTTCCGGGGCATGCATACCCACCGCCCACCTGGTCTTCTGGTTTCTGGTGTGCATGCACATGTGAAGACCAGGCGGCTGATGCGCATGTGCATGCCAAAAACCGGAAGATCATCTTCCCAGCGCATGCATGTGCAATGGGAAGCTGCCCTTCTGATTTCCAGAGCTCCCGTGTGCAAAAAGAGCAGTTATCTGGTGCACTGAAACCCGGAAGAGCAACGGGCAACGGTTCGCGTGCTTGGAGAGATGGCTTTGCTTCGTGCCACTTCCGACACACGTGCCATAGGTTCACCATCACGGGTCTAGGTTGTCCCTAAAACGTTTCTGATTATCTTAAAGGCCTGGAAGGATTTCATGACTAGAATGGCAGGCAAGCGCCACAAATCCAAACCAATTTAGTAAGAAGCCTATTGATAAATAAAATTGATGATAAATGTTAGTAAGTTAACTGATGCAAGTTGAACTATTAATGGGAGAGGAAGAGACAAATGTTGGGTGTTTGGCTGCAGCATGCAATGGTTTCTGAACATCCAAAGTGATGTGCATGAATGATGCTCTAACTAACACATATGTAAATAGGCCAGAAGATCTGTGTATAGCATGCATATTTCCTTTTAAACCATGGCTCTCCAATCTCTTTGGCTTGCCTGGATTACACTGAGTGAAGAGAAATTGTTTTGGGCCATATGTAAAATGTAGAATATAGTTCGTGTGTATAAACCACATAATAATGTCAAACGTTTATGTTCTTGTGGGTGGCGCATTACTAGCTGTCCAGGGCTGCATGCGGCCTGCGGGTTGGACACGCCTGTTGTAAACCATTCTGAGCTACTTTTAAGTTTCTGTTTCCCCAACTTAAAAAAGGGAAAGCTAAATTCAGTGCCATGCTGGGGAAACTCGAAATGACAAACAGACGTTAAAAAAAATCCACCTGTCCCTTTGTTACTACAAGATGCCCACCTCCAGTTCACAAGCCAAGGATGCTGGTTTCTCAAAAGGGAAAGAGGGAATATTTTGCTGGAACAAGGTAACATCTGTACAGTTTTGGCTCCCCAGGTGCAGAAGCTGCAGGGTGCGCGGTCTGCCAGCCACAGGAAAGGCAGCTGCTACAACCTCAGTGTGCCGTGCGCATGCAACAGGACAAATAAAGACGGCTGTGGCTGTCACACCTGCCTTCTTGCCTTCCACTAAAAAAAAAAAATCAGTTACACTTTTGTAAGTGTATCCTCAACAGAGTTCATGGTTTCTTTGTCCCCCCCCCCCCATGTTTGCAAAAGCCACAGGTGCAAAATCCAATGGCAGCTTAGTATACTAAGAAACACACTAAACGGTGTATCTCAAGCTATCACAAGAAAGCCAACAACTTGAATTAATTTACATCACATCGCTGCCACTAAATTCACTGTTCAGATAAGGCACTTTCTTTCTGTGTTGTATTTTAAATACACACTCACACACCCAAATACACACAGCTGCCTATGAAGAGAGAAAAACAAGGAGCAGTAAGTTGCAAGGAGAGAAGGAAAGCTATTCAGCTATTTCTTTTTCCAGCTATTCCTTCAGTAAATATTACTTGCAAGACATGTCCCATAAGCAAAGGAAAGGAGAAGGGAGGGGAGGAGATGTTGGGTTTTGTGAGACAGGAGTAGGAGGTTGTTGAGTTCGATCCTAGGTAGAGGCAGATGTAGGGTCTGCTGCGTGGGCAGGGGGTTGGACTAGATGACCTGCAAGGCCCCTTCCAACTCTGTTCATCTGTTACTTCAAGCAAGGTTTAAGTAACAGTAAGTACTTAAACACACACACACCCCAAAAAAAAACCGCTTCTTTGTACCCAACTGAGCACCTAGTTCCTTTTTATTTATTTTATTGATTTAAATGTCGTGGAAGTTTGAGGGAAACATACGTCAATCTGTTGTAGAAAAAAATCAGGAAGAGTCTGAGAGCACCTAACACATTTGAGGTTCACAAGGCTGAAGTTCACAGAAGCTTAGAGGCTTGAATCAAACCTGTTCATCAGGAAAAAATGTTGCTAGACTCTTTTAGGAAATTATTTGAGACTTTCAGGAATTCCCTCCTCAATGGTAACGGTTGGGGGGGGGGCGCAAAGGCTGGCTGGGGAATTCTGGGAGTTGAAGTCCACAACTCTCCAAGTTGCCAAGCTTTTGATCAGGAATCTGTAACCACCTCATTAAAAGTGTCAACTCACAGTTTGTAAGCTTTTAGCAAAGGCAGAGGCCACAGCAATGCCACTAGTCTCAGCCACAGTAACAGGCGAGGACGGGGCTGTTTTCAGTTGGAAAGTGAAAGGGGGGGGGGAAAAACCATCCCGTTGAAAATCAAAGTTGAAGGCCCATTCAGATGTCAAGGTGTTCCGATTCCATGTGCGCTCCAGCAGATAATAAAAAAATGGAGGAACACCCAGTCTTGGATTCCAGCCCACAAGAACGAAGAATGGGATCATGGGAATATTATTACAGGATTCCCTTCCAGCAGAAAACGAGAATGCCAAGTCGCTTTGGTTAGCCAGGCCTGCAGTGAAGGTTTTTTTTTTTTCCCCTTCCTTTTTTGGAATGTACCACGCAAAATTGGGGAGTGTCCGTTTCAAACCTCAAGACTGGCACACCAGGTTGATGGAGGAAAGAAACCACATGTTACGACTCCCGCCTTGGGCTGAATAAAGATTACGCAGGGCTGCCTTTTAGTATAAATCTGGCTTCCAGTAGGACGCTTCCCTCATTTACTGAATTTATTGTAAACTAACCGAACGGAGCTGAGTTTGCACAGCTTGCTAAGCCACCAAAACCCCTGCCATCTAACAGTGAAATCAACCAAGCGTGGCAAGCTGTTAGGCCCTAACTGTCTTGGTTAGGCTTCGGTGGGTGAGTGCAGCGTTTTCATACGGGTCACCAAGCACTCACCCTTCGAGGCTTATGTTCCAGTAAAACCTCCCACTATCCCCCAACACACACACACACACACACACACACACACACACACACAGGCAGCACATTGAAAGAGGCCACGTGAAAGGACAGGAGGACGCCAGCAAGACAGGAGGCTCCCCGTGGCCTCTCTCTCCTAGCCCAACCTAGGACAGCCACATGGCCTGGACTTCACTCCACAAACACTGCTAAGTTCACCTTATCAGGCACAGACAGCTCCGTTTGTCGTAGGAAAAAAGTCGCTATTTTTCACAGAGCTATAAATAAAGGTAAAGGTTCCCCTCGCACATAGGTGTTAGTCGTTCCTGACTCTAGGGGGCGGTGCTCATCTCTGTTTCAAAGCCGAAGAGCCAGCGCTGTCTGAAGACGTCTCCGTGGGCGTATGGCTGGCACAAGTCAACGCCAAAGGCACATAGAACGCTGTTACCTTCCCGCCAAAGGTGGTCCCTATTTTTCTACTTGCCTTTTTTTACCTCCTTTCGAACTGCTAGGTTGGCAGAGGCTGGGGCAAGTAACGGGAGCTCACTCCGTTACGCGGCGCTAGGGATTCGAACCGCCGAACTGCCCACCTTTCTGATCGACAAAAGAACTTCTCAGAGCTATAAAGGGATCCATCCAAATAAACAGAGAAGCCCCCCCACTCCCTCTTTCCTCCTCTCCCTCCCCCCCCCCCTCCTGCAGTAGCCAGGGTGAACTGTTAACTCGAGGGATATGGTACAAACACATGCATGGCCTCAGACATCAGGAACCGAGCCGAAAAAGAAATGAAATCGAAAGCACCTTCTTCCTTGGCTGCCAAAAAGTTTCCCTCTCGGGATTAAAATGTCCCAAAGGTGCAGTTCACCTAAACAGCCAAGCGGCTTGGAAGAGTCAGCCTAAAGCATCCGAAAAGCACCAGGCAGCCGATGGAGGCTTCATCCTTGTCCCCCTCCACCTCCCCCATACCCGCTTTTAAAATCCAAGTATACTTGGCAAGCAGAACAGGAGCCCAGAAGTTTTCTGCCGCCTCTGTAGCATTGCATTGCGGAGGTGGAAGAAAGCTCTGCTGCCACTCCGGAGTTTGGAGAGGAAAAGTTGGGCTATCAAGAGTCAGAAGTTTCTGAAACTGTGAAAGAGGCCACCTGTGGCCTGATATAAGGCAGAGCGCCCCCCCCTCTCAATCTGCCAGGTGGCCATTGCAGCCCAAAGGGTCCCTGGCAGGAAAGGGGTTTCTTTTCCCAAAGCAGGAAGATGAAACTTCAAGGAAGAGTGGATTGGAGGAGGAGGAGGAGGAGGAAGGGAAGGGGGGGAATGAAGGAAGAGAAGGGAAAAGAAGAGTGGTACCCGAGGGGAAAGGGGTGGGGGGCGATGCGGAGGAAATGTGAAATCGACCCAAGGTGGGTGGAAGGGAGGAACGGCTCTACTTTTACCGCTCTTTGCCAACAAGTCTCGGGGACTTGAACACCAGCGCTGGTCTCTCGCCCAGCGCGCAAAAAAAGTGAAGTTGGCAAAGTTAGGAATGTCAAAATCGCCCCGCTTGAAAGTGAAAGTCGCGAGGGCGAAACTTTCCACGCCGGTTCTCACGCGTTTGAAAAGCGAAGTTGGGGGGTGGGTGGGTTTCTGCGAAGCGTTCAAATAATAATAATAATAATAAAGTAACGCCTCCAAAAGTCCTCCCCCCCCCCCCACTCCTCTCTCTCTCTCTCTAGACATGCTCAGAGGCACCGCCGCCGCCACCGCTTCTCGCCCGGCAAAACCAGCACCGGAGCGTTACGAAACCTCCTCCGGGGTTACGCCCTGACTCAACCCTGGCAGCCCCAGCTTTCCTACGCGGGCGGGAGGCCAAGATCTCTCGGGGGTAGGGGTGGCCTTTCCCTGACCTCCGGGTCCCCTTCTTCGGCCCCGGACGCCCCCCAAGACCCACCCCACCCCGACCGGCTCACCTGAAGTAATAGACATCGCTCTTGCCGGCACTCAGCCCCGATTTGCGGATGACCTCCTCCTTCTTCCACCCGGGAGGCAACGCCGGGCAGTCCACTCGCTTGCCCCGCTTCTCCATCGGGGAGCCTCGGCGGGGACCCTCGGTCGGAGACGACGGAGGGGTGGAAGCCGGGGAAAGCGGGGCGCTCCCGAGCCGAGGCCTGCTGCCGGCCAGCTCGCCGGCCCCTTCGGCAGGGGCGGAGGGGAGAGGTCGGCGGGGCGGGCACCAAGAGCGGCGCGGGTCCCTCCGGGCCGGGGAGCGACGGGCTCGCAGCGGCTGTCCGGCAGCAGCGGCGGCGGCGGTTCCAGCGCCCACCCGGGGCCGCCTCCTCCTCGGCGTCCGCTGCTGCTGCTGCTGCTGCTGCTGCTGCCGCCGTCGAGCCCTCTCGGCCAGTGCCGGGAGGAAGAGTCCGGGCTGCGCGCGCAGGGCTTCCCTTCGGCCAGGTGGCGGCGGCGGCGGCGGCAGCGGCGGCGGAGCAAGAGAAGGAGGCGGCGGCGGCGACAGCGAGGGGAGCAGCGGCGGCGGCTGGCGCTTCTGCTGCTGCTGCTGCTGCTTCCGTAACTGAGCCTCGGAATCCGTGTCATCGGCGCTCGGAACCTCGGGGTCATAGAGCCCGCGCGGCACAGCCGAGGGAGGGAGGAGAGGGGGGAGGATGACGGCGCGCCAGCCAGCCAGCCAGCGAGCCGCCGCGCCCACGCCCGGCCCAGTCACCGGCCCCGGCCCTGGCTTAGGCAGGCAGGCATTCCCGGCTTCTTTCCCCTAAGACCGCCCCCTTTGCCCTCGATCCCGCGCCCCGCTTCAGACTGGAGCGGCGCCGGGCGACGCTGGCCCCGGTGGCTTCCAAAGCCGACGCCTTCCTCCGGACGGGCTGGACAAGGACGGTTTGCGCGCCTTTGGGTCGTGAGAAGGCGCGGGGGAGGAGTGTTAAGTCGCGCCTTTACGCGCCTTCGAGGGGCTGGTTGGAAATCCTGGAAATTCCTTTTATTTTTTTTATTTTTGGGGCCGGGATTGAGAAGTTTTAAGATTTGGCCATCGGGAGGGGAAAAAAAGCAGGCGTGCCCGGGACCATGTGCAGAGTTTTGTTTTTTTTCCTCTCTCCTTGGATTTCCCGGGAACGCTTCAGAATCCGTGTCTTTAGAAAGGAGCGAAGGACAAGGATGGAGGTGTAACTTTGAGTCCGGACTTTTGAACCCGGTCTCTGAAAGGAACTCTTTTCTTTCATTGCCAATAAGGCCGATCGATTTCACATATCTAAACTTAGACGAAACTTTACTACGAGAGTGGGGTTCCCCCATCCCACCGCCCGCCCCCCGGGGTAGCACCTCTGAGGCTAAGAATCGGGGAGAAAGATAACAGAGTTGCGATTGTCAAGATGATCTCTGACCACGTGCAGAGTACTCGCCCTGAGCGAGCGAGCTCGAGCGCGCGCGCGCATGCACGCACACACACACACACACCCATAACATGCCAAACTGGATCTAATGGGTGCAATGGAGAGCAGTCATTTTCAGGAAGCCCAGATTGATACAGTAGAAACGAAACGTCGCGTGGGTGGGCGGAACCCACCGAATTTTAGCCGAGAGTTGCCACGCAGGACCCCAAAGGCGCGGGGAGAACTTTTAAGCGTTGCGAGCTGGAATACTGCATCCAGTTTTGGTCGCCACAACGTAGAAGAGATGTGGAGACTCTAGAAAGAGTGCAGAGAAGAGCAACGAAGATGATTAGGGGACTGGAGGTAAAATATATGAAGAACGGTTGCAGGAACTGGGTATGTCTAGTTTAATAAAAAAAAGAAGGACTAGGAGAGACATGATAGCACTGTTCCGATATCTCAGGGGTTGCCACAAAGAAGAGGGAGTCAAGCTATTCTTCAAAGCACCTGAGGGCAGAACAAGCAGCAATGGGTGGAAACTAATCAAGGAGAAAAGCAATTTAGAACTGAGAAGAAATTTCCTGACAGTTAGAACAATTAATCAGTGGAACAGATTGCCTCCAGAAGTTGTGAATGCCCCAACACTGGAAGTCTTTAAGATGTTGGATAGCCATTTGTCTGAAACGGTATAGGGCTTCCTGCCTAGGCAGGGAGTTGGATAGATGACCTCCAAGGTCCCATCCAACTCTGCTATTGTATTGTATTGAGCTTCTTATTGGGAAAGCCTCTGGGCGTGAAAATTTCTCTCGGCGCAGCGAGATATGCGGGGGTCATTTGTGGGCGTAGCCAGCTCTTTTGCCGGGAAGCAAAAGAACTAAAGGGAGCTGGGCATTTATGGGTTCGTGGAAAGGATGACGAACCTCCCCACATTCACTCTCTTCACGTATATTCAAAAACTAACCATGTCCCAATATCTCAGGGATTTGCACCTAGATACAAATACAATACAATTAAGAATAACAGGTGGCTTCATGCCAAGTACCTTTCAACATTTTTTTTTACAATGGAGCTCTTATTTCCAAAGCTTGCAATGCAACAGTGTAAATTTACTCTCGGCTACAATTCCATCTTTTCAGTGGACAGGATTTCTTGATACATTCAGTGCTGCCTAGCCCACTTCATTTGTCTCACATTAGATCCTGTTACATGTATCATGGAGAGTCTAATTTTCCAATATTCCAATTCCAGTTCCAATGTCTAAAGGGTCGCCACAAAGAAGAGGGAGTCAAGCTATTCTCCAAAGCGCCAGAGGGTAGGACAAGAAGCAATGGGTAGAAACTAAACAAGCAGAGAAACAACTTAGAACTAAGGAGAAATTTCCTGACAGTTAGAACAATTAGTCAGTGGAACAGCTTGCCTCCAGAAGTTGTGAATTCCCCAACACTGCACTGTCTTTAAGAAGACGTTGGATAGCCATTTGTCTGAAGTTGTGTAGGGTTTCCTACCTAGGCAGGGGGTTGGACTAGAAGACCTCCAAGATCTCTTCCAACTATTCTATTCTATTCTAGATAAAGACCTATAGAAATGACAGAAGTCCGTCTCCTGGCACTTGAAGGTCACTTAATGCTTCCAAATGGTTCAAAATGAGCTTTTAAAGGAGATGAAGAGGACGGAGGCCACTTAAAAGGAGAGAAGCGATCGGTGAAGTTGAACATGGACTTTTTTTTTTTTAAGCGCTTGCTCGGCAATCCCCCCCCCCCCCAAAAAACTTGGCGCCCTCTGATGTGTATTGGCTCCGGTGAAGATCAAAACGCTACCCTGGAGAAGTTAACTTCACAGGCTGCTGTTATACAGTAGTTTGACGCCGGAGGGGTTAAGAAGACCCACCTGTTGCATTTTCACCTGTTTAAAAGTCAGGGAAGAGCTTTACGAAGTTGTGTACGAATCCAGTTCCTTGGTTAACGTCGAGTTCCGGAGTTTTGTACAACCCAGAAAAAATGCCCCAAAGATTCTTTTTCCAAAAGGCAACTGGACTTTCTTGGAGGTTTTTTTATTCTTTGAAAATGTTTCGCTTCTCCTCCAAAGAAGCTTTGATACATTTTCAAAAGGGGGGGGGGGTTCAAAAAAAATCCAGTTGCGTTTTGGAAAAAGCACCTTTGGGAACAACTGTGACCTGGGATGATTGAGAATTCCCACAAATCACGCAGAAAATGGGTTCAGTTAATTTTATACAGGATTAAACTAGTTGTGTGCAGCCCTATTGTTCAGACCCAAAGCATAAAGTTAGCTTCTGGTTCATTAACAGATTAACAGAGTTGGAAGGAACCTTGCAGGTCATCTAGTCCACCCCCCCTGACCAAGCAGGAGATCCTACTCCTCATGCTCTCCAAACTCCAAACATCCTTCGATGAACTTGGCGAGGTCCCTACAATAGGCTTGCCCATGGTTTAACGCGAACAAACCACATTGGCTGGATATATACATCACATCCATTACAGCACACCCATTGATGGGCGGTGCGAACCCAAATCCTGAAATTCCCACTCACGTTCGTTTCTTTTAAAAAAAAAAATCTGTGCTGTCGTTTTCTAATCAAAAGGGAACAATTCTTTGTTTCTATTCCAGAAAAGAAAGTGTTACCAACGTCTCCGACCTACAGTTCAACTTTTTTTTTCCTATTTCGTTGCGAAACGGATATTTCCTAATGTTAGAAAGCAACATTCTCTTTGGGGGGAAATTAATAGCTTTTATTCGCCACAGAATATTATAATAGCGCACCAATGAGCCATTTAGGGACTCCATGGTCTTTTCAGCTCGTGGTTATCTAATTAGATGGCTCTAATCCCTTTCACTTTCTTAGAAAAGCGAACTTGAGTCAACGGAAGCATTGTTTCCCAACCTTGGCAAATTTGAAGAGGTCCGGACTTCAACTCCCAGAATTCACCAGCCAGCATTCGCTGGCTGGGGAATTCTGGGAATTGAAGTCCGAACCTCTTCAAGTTTGCCAAGGTTGGGAAACATTGGTCTAAAACGTCCGTTTTTGCGCTTCAAGCCTTTGCAGGGAAAGAAGAAGCACGTGACTTGTTCCTGGGCCAGTCTGAACCCGCAGCTGAACCCGAAACGGCTGAGTTCTCACACAACCACTGGCCTAAAACGATCCTGGCTAAGTTTGCTGGTGGGAGGTGTGAACGCGCCCGAGAGCGACTCGCCGGCTTAAAGAAAGAAAGTTCAAGGCTCTAAGCTAGGGGGGTGCCCAAAGTTGGCGACTTTTAAGACTTGCGGACTTCAACTCCCAGAATTCTCCAGCCAGCAGACCTGGGAGTTGAAGTCCGCAAGTCTTAAAAGTTGCCCACTTTGAAGATCTCTGGTCTAAGCAAGGCGGGCCGAGCGATCCGTCACCGCCCCCCCCCCCCATCCCCCGCATTCTCATTGGTGCGCGCGCGGAGAGAACAAGAAGGATGATTGGACGGCTCTGCTCTTGGAACGCCTCCTTCCAGGCTGGGCATCTGAGTTGGGGCTCCCGGCCGTGGCTCCGGACGGAGGCGGAGCGCATTGGCTGGCCTGGCCTGAGCCGCCGCTTGCGCAAACGCCGCGCGAAATGGAGGACTTGGAAGGGGAGGAGGAGGAGGAGACTGAGGCCGAGTGGCTCTTGCCGGGACCCAGCCGCGGACTCCAGAGAGACCTCCCTGCGGCCGAAGAAGGAGTCTCGTGTAAAGTCCTAGGAAATCTTCCGCCGCCGGCAAGAGGGATTTTAGGCAGCCTTGGTCCTGTGGGCTGGGAGTAGGGCAGTGCGTACTCCGAGAGAAAGCACGGGAGCTCAGACGGGGCTCGGGTTGGGGATACTAGAACTAGGGGGCACTCCATGAAACTTTTGGAAGCTAGACCTCAAACAAATAAGAGGAAGTACTTTTTCACCCAGAGGATCACTGGTCTATGGAACTCCCTGCCAGAAGAAGTGGTGACAGCTGTCAGCCTCGACACTTTTAAGAAAGGATTAGATGAGTTCATGGAGAACAAGGGTATCCATGGCTATCATGATGAATGCCTAAGGACACCGTCTGGGTTGGAGAGATAGGCAGGATTTCTCTCAATGCCATTTGCAGGGAATCATAAGCAGGTGAAGACATCTGCTTGGGAAGACCCTGAAGCAAATGGGGAGCCACTGTGTGAGACAGAATGCTGGACCAGATGGGCTGTGGCCTGTTCCAGCAAGGCTATTCTTATGTTCTTATACGATCTGAAGAAGTACTTGTAAGAATGTGTGTGCATAGTGTGTGTGTGTGTTAGGTTTTTGAGCTGATAAATAAATAAGGGAGACTAGGCTAGATCTATTTCGAGCTTTTTAGCTCTCATCAGCTAGGCTGACACAAGCCTATGTATGTATGTATGTATGTGTATGTGTATGTGTATATGTATGTACCAGCATACCTACACCTGTGAAAATCTACGAAAACACATACATGCATACGTACATACATACATACATGCATACATACGTACTTGTGTCACAACACCCTGTTAAGCCCCAATTAAGGGAGGAAGCATACTGCTCTCCTTTTCTGCCTTTCGGCTCATCACCAGAGACCATCTAGACAGAAAGCTATGAGTTCCGTTGTGTATTGTTTTTTTTATATGTGTGTTACGTTTTTGAACTGATCAATAAATAAGTCAGGGAGACTAGTATAGATCTATTTTGAGCTTTTGAGCTCTCATCAGCTAGCCATACCCTTACTGGGATTTGAATTTTTAATAAAAAAAATTACACAACGGAACTCATATCTTTCTGTCTAGATGGTTTCTGTTAACTGTTAGGATATTCAGCCTTATATTGGGTTGACAATATATATGAGTCTATGTTCTTAAGAAGTTATGTAGCTTTAAGAACTGTCTTAAATTCTGTTTGAATCTGATTGGCTGTGAGTATCAGCTATGCTATATAATCAAGGTCAGGAATGCAGCTCATTCCCTGTTCGATTCCTTGTGATCCTGTGCTGAAGCTGTGAAGAAGGAGGAGGATTGTTTTGCATCACTGTGAGATAAACATTGTTTGGTGTAGGACTGTTATTGTTTGAGAAGTTAGTCGGAAGAAGCATTTTAGTTGCTGCAAAGTAAAGACTATTTATTTTCTTACTATCACTGTTTTAGAGTTTGTTTGTGGTTTACAGCGACGTATCTCTTTACTGTCCGGTGAATTACACTATTCCGCATGTATTAGCTAACATTGGTTATGGGACCAGAGTTGTAACACTGGTTCTGAACCCAGAGTAGCTAACAGTAACAGTGTTCCGTGCATCTTTGGCATTGAGTCATGCCGGCCACATGACCTGGAGACATCTTCAGATAGCACTAGCTCTTTGGCTTGAAACGGAGATGAGCACCACCCCCTAGACTAGCACATATGTGCGAGTTACCTTTACCTTAGAATGCTTAATGCGGATACAAAGTGACATATGAACTGCGGAGTGATGTTTTAAACGGAAAACTCTTTATCAATAGAGGCTAAACCAGTGTAGGATTTTATTTAACCATTATTATTAAAAAATGACAGGTGATTAAAGCAGTTCAAAATTCAGCATCCTGGTTTGAAAGGCCCAAAACAGAAGGGATTGTGGCTATGCTGAGTGATTCCTGAAGCAGGGCTGGGGTAATATGAAACAGAAAGTTTTCTGAATGTCAAATTTGCTTGCAGGTTATCATGGCCAAGCTGTGCCCAAAGGAAATGCTTGGAACCGAATCATTGTGCATCTGGACCTGGACTGTTTTTATGCCCAGGTAGAAATGATCTGCAATCCTGAATTAAGAAGCAAACCTTTAGGTAATTTTAGAATTGTGGTGGGGAATGCTATTCCATCAGGTCTGTTAAAAGCTGGGGTCCCCAATCCCCGGGCCGCAGACCGGTGCCGGTCCATGGCTTGATAGGAACCGGGCCGCAGGGCCGGAGAGGAGGAGGAGGGAGCAGCTCCCTGGGCAAGAGTGCGTATGGCCGCTTGCGCCGTTGGGGGCCAAGAGGGGTGAGTGAGCTGACTTACCCCCCCTCCGCATGCACATGCGCTGCCTGTCCCCCCCCCCCCCCCGCTCCCCTTCTACGCTGGCCGAGCCATGCCCACCGGTCCACGGAATTTTCTTTAAAATGAAACCGGTCCCTGGTGCCAAAAAGGTTGGGGACCCCTGTGTTAAAGGGTCTCTATACCTGAACTCCTAAGGAAATATATTGCTCCTAAGCAAAATATAACATTTTTGGACTATAAGATGCACTTTCTCCCCCCTTCCCCCCCCCCCAAAAAGTGGGTGGAAATCTCTGTGAGTCTTATAGACCAAATACGGGCCTGTTTTCGGCTTCTCTAACCCTCTGCGCATCCCCTTTTTGACCTTCCTGACCCCCAGAAGCACTCTGTGGGACCTGCGGAGGATTCGGGAGGCCAAAAACATTTTTGTCTCCTGAACCCTCTGCACATCCAATGTTCGCCCTCTCCAGCCCCCAGAAGCAAAAACGGGATGCACAGAGGGTTCGGGAGTGCTTCTGGGGGCCAGGGAGGGCAGAAATGGGACATGCAAAGGCCACAACCTATTTTTTTCTTGTTTTCTTCCTCTAAATTTAGGTGTGTCTTATAGTCCAAAAAATACAGTATTTTATTTTCTGTCATAATCAAGATGACAGTGTTTGTTGTGGTAGTTTAGCAATTCTCATTGGCTGAATTAACCATTGGGGCAGGGTTCACATAGGAATGCTAATCCATAATGTGGTTTCTTTCGTTCTGGCTTCATATATGACCCAGTCAATACCCTAGGATTTAATTGTAAAAACCAATAAAACTTTTTCAATATAAATACCCTAGGATTTAGAGTGTTGTGTGAATGTACTCCATTGTTTCTCATTTAGTAAAAATCTAGTCAACTCATAATAATAGAGTATGGTGTGTGAGTTAAGTGTTGGCTGTAATACAACTCAGTTACTTGATTCGGAATGTCAACTGCATTCAGAAAACCAAGTCAACCCAATATGGTGCTTCAAACCAATTTGAGGGGGCGGGGAAGGGCCATTTTCAGTCTGATTCAGAAAAGGGATTCAGTTCTGAAATTCAATCAAAATGAAACTCTGTGGGTTTTTTTCAATTTCAGTCATATTATGGACAGCTATCAGAGCCAGATTGCCTACTTCAGTGTGGGACGGCTTCTGAACACTGAGAATTGTCGGTTTCAGGCTTGAAATGATACAGATGTTTTCTATCCCCACTGTTTGAGAGCCAGGTAGAGCAGCATGGTGGCCTAAAAATACCCACTTCCCTCTCGGAAGGCTGAGAATTCAGTCCTAGGTAGCAGCAAACGTTTCGGTGCAAAAAAAAAAAACAACCTACTCTGAACTCCTATGTAGATGTCAGGAAGGGCATCCAGCCAGTAAATGTTCAGCTCTATCCAGTCGCCTGGACTCTAGGGTCATAATAAAGGGAGTTTTAAAAGGTTGGTATAGCGGTTAAGGCAGTAGAGTAGGAGATCAACTCAGGAAATCACACCTTCTCAGCCCTAGTAAGAAGATGATGACAAACCACTTGTGAAAACATTGCAAGAAAATTTAATTTGTTGGGAATAAAGACTGACTCAAAGTCAAATAGATACCAGAGGTGGTATTCAGCAGGTTCTTACCAGTTCTGGAGAACCAGTAGCGGAAATTGTGAGTAGTTCGGGGAACCAGTAAATACCACCTATGGCTGGCCCCGCCCCCATCTATTCTCTGCTTCCCGAGTCCCAGCTGATTGGGAGGAAATGGGGATTTTGCAATATCCTTCCCCTGCCATGCCCACCAAGCCACGCCCACACGACCGGTAGGAATTCAGTAGAGTTTTGAAACCCACTACTGATAGATACACTCCAACAGATCTATTGGCAGCAGCCTGTGTATCTGTACACAAGCTACGTAGTGTAACATTACGACCTTTATTTTCTTTAGAAGTGCTTAGTTAGAAGGCAAAATGTATGCACTGCCTGCAAAATATAATCGTTGTTTAGTATTTTTTATACCCTAAATACCTGCAGTTATTCTCACTGCACAAACAGTCAATACAATACAATACAATACAATAGCAGAGTTGGAAGGGACCTTGGAGGTCATCTAGTCCAACTCCCTGCCTAGGCAGGAAGCCCTATACCATTTCAGACAAATGGCTATCCAACATCTTCTTGAAGACTTGCAGTGTTGGGGCATTCACAACTTCTGGAGGCAAGCTGTTCCACTGGTTAATTGTTCTAACTGTCAGGAAATTTATCCTCAGTTCTAAGTTGCTTCTCTCCTTGATTAGTTTCCACCCATTGCTTCTTGTTCTGCCCTCAGGTGCTTTGGAGAATAGTTTGACTCCCTCTTCTTTGTGGCAACCCCTGAGATAGTGGAAGACTGCTATCATGTCTCCCCTAGTCCAGGGGTCTGCAAAGTCGGCTCTTTTAAGACTGGTGGACTTAAAAGTGGAATTCTGGGAGTTGAAGTCCACCAGTCTTAAAAGAGCCGACTTTGCAGACCCCTGCCCTAGTCCTTCTTTTTATTAAACTAGACCTACCCAGTTCCTGCAACCGTTCTTCATATGTTTTAGTCTCCAATCCCCTAATCATCTTTGTTGCTCTTCTCTGCACTCTTTCTAGAGTCTCCACATCTTTTCTACATTGTGGTGACCAAAACTGAATGCCGTATTCCAAGTGTGGCCTTACCAAGGCAGTCAGAATAGGGGTGTCAGTTCCGGCTCACATGATGCTTAGATCTGGCCCATGGGGCTATCCTGGAAATAGCAAAGGACCAGCACGCAGTGCCTCTGCCAGTGAAAATGGACCTCCCTCTTGGGTTCTGTTTTTGCTGCCAGAGGGCTGCAGAAAGATTCTCCCAGCCTCGCCAGGCCACCACAGGTGCCCCCAACATGAGTGGTGTTGAGCTGGCCACGCTCACCCCATCCTGCTGAGGTAAAATATAACCCTGATGTGGCCCTCAATGAAATCGAGTTTGACACCCCTGTCTTCCAACTTCTTAACTCTACTAATCAGCATTTGGCCAGGGCAAAGTCTTGGTTTATGTATTCGTTCATCCTTTGACACAGAAAGGGGAAGCCGAAAACAGAACCACAGAGTTGGAAGGAACCTTGGAGGTCTTCTAGTCCAACCCACTGCTCAGGCAGGAAACCCTACACCACTTCAGACAAATGGCTATCCAACATCTTTTTGAAAACTTCCAGTGTTAGAGCATTCACAACTTATGGAGGCCAGTTGTTCCACTGATGAATTGTTTTCACTGTCAAGAAATTTCTCTTTAGTTCAAAGTTGCTTCTCTCCTTGATTAGTTTCCACCCATTGCTTCTTGTTCTTCCCTCAGGCATTTTGGAGAATAGCTTGACTCCCTCTTCTTTGTGGCGGCCTTTTAGATCAGTGGAAGTCAGCCTGGTCCATACCACCCACTAGTGGGCGTTCCAGCTTTCATGGTGGGCAGTAGGGGTTTTGTCCGATACTGAAGCACTTTCCTTTTTTTAAATTTAATTGACTTCCCTACTTTATAAATCACCATCACTGTGGAACCGGTGGGCGGTTAGAAAATTTAACTACTAACAGAGATACAAAAGTGGGCGGTAGGTATAAAAAGGTTGACTACCCCTGCTTTAGATATTGGAACCCTGAATTGGAATATTGGAAAATTGGACTTTCCATGATACATGTGACAGGATCTAATGTGAGACAAATGAAGTGGGCTAGGCAGCCCTGAATGTATCAAGAAATCCGGTCCATTGAAAAGATGGAGTTGTAGCCGAGAGTAAATTTACACAAAGTTGCATTGCAAGCTTTCGAAATAAGAGCTCCATTGTAAACAAAATTGTTGAAAGGTACTTGGCAGGAAGCCACCTGTTATTCTTAACCCTGTTGTGTTTGTACCTAGGTGTGCAACAGAAATACCTGGTCGTCACCTGCAATTATGAAGCCAGGAATCTTGGTGTGAAAAAACTCATGGGTGTGAAAGAAGCAAGAGAGAAATGTCCGGATCTGGTGCTAGTTAATGGAGAGGATCTGACTAAATATAGGGAATTCTCTTACAGGGTTACAGGTATATTGCTTTGATTTTTATCCTTGTAACACTGGGAAATGCTTCCTTGGGTTTGGTTGCAATAGCATTCGCTGGCTGGGGAATTCTGGGAGTTGAAGTTCAGACATCTTCAAGTTGACAAGGTTGAGAAACACTGGCCTAGAGACCAAAAGTAGTCCTTGACTTACAGCCACGATCGGGACCAGAAATTCAGTCGCTAAGTGATGTGGTTCTTAAGTGAGCCATCACTCAACCATGAGTGATTTTATAAAGTTTTGTGGCATGGTCATTAAGCAAAGCCTACTTGGAAACCAATGGAATTGATAGCTCAGTTGCTAAGACGTTGATCTTGTTGATCAGAAAGGTCGGCAGTTCGGCAGTTCAAATCCCTAGTGCCGTGTAATGGAGTGAGCTCCTGTTACTTGTCCCAGCTTCTGCCAACCTAGCAGTTTGAAAGCTTGTAAAAATGCAAGACGAAAAATAGGAACCACCTTTGGTGGGAAGGTAACAGCATTCCATGCGCCTTTGGTGTTTAGTCATGCTGGCCACATGACCAAGGAGATGTCTTTGGACAGTGCTGGCTCTTCAGCTTTGAGATGGAGATGACCACCGCCCCCTAGAATCGGAACCCTTTACCTTTACCTTACTTGGGGATACTACAATAGTCATAAGTGTGAGGACTGGTCATACATCACTTTTTAGTACCCTTGTAGCTTCAAATGGTTACTAATGATAGTAAGATTGTATTCCGACATCTTTCTTTATTTTAATCATACCCATGCTAACTCATAAAGCATGATTTCCAACCAATGTCGTTGTATTTAATAGTTTTTTAAAATTTTGTACCTTTGTTATATTTGTTATGTTTTTTAAATTTCCTGTGCGCCGCCCTGGGTCCTATTTGGAGAAGGTGCGGGGTATAAATCTGAATAAAGTAAAAGTAAAGTAAAGTATTTAAGCACAATGACAATAAAGATTATACTTAATTTATAAGTCACAATGGCTGGGTAGATATCCCATATTAAATCCAAACCAAAGAATAACCCCTGTGCTGTGGTTTAATATATTTGAACTCAGCCATTAAGGATGTAAACGTGAACTATCATCTAACAAGCCATGCCAATCCAGCCAAGTTTAACTTATTCATATCATGGTTTGGCAAGTGCATGTGAATCCAGTCCACAGTAACCGAATCTTGTAATCTTGTTCCTTCAAACGTTTGTGTCAAATTTCTAGCAAGCTTGATGTTGCCCTTTCACCAGAGATTTGTCAATAAAGAAGTACCATATTTTTCGGAGTATAAGACGCTTTTTCCCTCAAAAAAGAGGCTGCGTCTTATACCCTGAATACAGCATTTTTTGCCTCCCGAAACCCCGCCCCTTCCCCAAAATGGCCGTGCAGAGCCTTTAGGAGCCTTGCAGAGTGCTCGTGGGGGCTGGGGAGGGCAGAAATGAGTGAAAAATGGGCCGGTCTTTGCTCAATTTTGCTCCCCCCCAGCCCCCAGGAGCACTCTATAAGCCTCCTAAAGGCTATGCATGCCATTTTGGGGGGAGGGGGGAGAGAAGAACCAGACCATTTTTGCAAAAAAAAGGACTGTTTTTCGCTTGTTTTTGCCCTTCTCCCTCCCCAGGAGCACTCTATAAGCCTCCTAAAGGCCATTCATGCCCTTTTTTTTGAAAAAAAGAAACCGGGCCCGTTTTCACGAAAAATGGGCCATTTTTGGCAGGTCTGCAGAGTGCAAAAAATATTCTTTTTAATTTGCCTCTTCAAAATCGTGGTGCGCCTTATACTTCCATGTGTCTTATACTCCGAAAAAATACAGTAGGTGTGGAAAGACTGAGTGAATTCCTTTTTCTGCTCTCACTTTTTTTACACTTTGCGTGATCAAGGCAGGAGAGCGTAGTTGAGGATTTTCCTGAAGGAATTTAACTGTGCAGGAATTATGTCATAGAAGTGTGTTCCGAAGTATTTGTCCCTGAGGTTCGACTGGATTTCTCAGCAAGGGATCCATCTGTTCAGAGCAGAGGTGGCCATCTTTGTTTGGCATATTGCCTATGTTGCTTGTGTTAATTTCAATAGGGCTTGTTCCTTTTGAGCCAGGAATGTCAAACACAAGGCCTGTGGGCCGGATCCAGCCTGGTTGGATCTGGCCCTATGGGGCTATCCTAGAAAATGTAAGGGGCCAGTCCACATTCTACCCAATGTGAAGAGGAAACATCGGGCCAGCATGGCTTCATCCTAGTTTACCCAGTGCGAAGAGGAAACACTCCAGCAGTGTGAAGTCAAGCTGGCCACGCCCACCCGGTTGGCCACGCCCACCCCAACAACCTCCCCCCAGGTCAGTCACAGCCCTGATGCGGCCCTCCATGAAATTGAGTTTGACACCCCTGTATCAAGCTCAGGATGGAAGGCAAAATCCTGAAGATTTGATTCAATCAGAAATCCGCTTCCATTTTGGGCTCCTGCCTAAAGTGCTTTTGAGATGTAAACTGAGGAAAGAAACATCAGGCTTTCTCCCAGTGGCCTTTGGGATAGAAAGAATCTTCTCTCTCGCAAGCATCTCAACAATTTTGAGTGTTCCTTGTGTGTGTGTGTGCCTCACATGTAATACTTCCCTGGTTCCAATCCCAGTAAGGGTATGGCTAGCTGATGAGAGCTAAATAGCTCGAAATAGATCTAACCTAGTCTCCCTGACTTATTTATTGATCAGCTCAAAAAACCTAATACACACACACACACACACATATATATATACTTTGTTCCACAGCTCAAAAACGTAACACACACACACACACATATATATTGCGAATTGTCCTAAAAATGTGAATTCCAGGTGTAGTTATAAAAGAAACAGACATGATGATCTCTGGAACTTTAAATGAAGAAAGCTCAGTGAACAATATATTTTTAAATATATTTTATATTTTAAAGTTCCGGAGATCATCATGTCTGTTTCTTTTATACATACATACATACATACGTACGTACGTACGTACGTATCAGTGGTGGGTTTCTGCAGGCTCGCACCTACTCGCGAGAACTGGTTGGTGAAATTTAGAGAACTGGTGAAAGGGGGTTCCACCGGCGTACCTGGAAGTAAATCTGGCCCACCGCTGCCAGTGACCCAATGGGAAGGAAAGGAAAGGAAAGGAAAGGAAGGAAGGAAGGAAGGAAGGAAGGAAGGAAGGAAGGAAGGAAAGAAAGAAAGAAAGAAAGAAAGAAAGAAAGAAAGAAAGAAAGAAAGAAAGAAAGAAAGAAAGAAAATTTATGATCACAATTGAGTCCAAAATTTTGG